>RJWJ010040539.1:0-13869 GCA_004363605.1 Indri indri
GGGGGGCTGTCAAAGGTCTGTTCTTTGTTTCTGTGCAAAGCTGCTGGGAGGGGCTGAAATGGCTCCACTCAGCTGAAAGTCTGGGCTTGGGGGGAGGTGGGGCTGTCCAAGATCTGAACTCCAGAGCAGGTTTCACTCCCCTCCACACTCCCCCTCTCCGTGGCCTCTCCCAGGCCTCTGCCAGCAAGCAAGACCTCAGGCCAATGGATCTCCCCTGGCTGTGAAGTGGGTGGGCCGGGAGGTTCCCTACCCAGGATAGCAGCCTGAGCTAGTTGCACACCCC
The DNA here is from genome assembly GCA_004363605.1 of Indri indri. Lineage (NCBI taxonomy): Eukaryota > Metazoa > Chordata > Mammalia > Primates > Indriidae > Indri > Indri indri. The sequence continues at coordinate 284 of RJWJ010040539.1, forward strand.
TCTTTTGTGAGGAGGGTTGCCGCTCAGGCATGCTGATCTGCCCCTGAAGGCACACATTCCTCAGTAGGCTCTTTCCCAGATCTCTCTTCTATGCCCCGGGGCAGTGCAATCGTGACCTGCGTGTACAGGGTCTGGTCTGCAGGCCTGTCCCTGGGCCCTGGAGATCAATCCCTGACCCTGCCAGGGGGAGGGGTGCTGGTCTTGGATCGCCTACAGGGTGCCCAAGTGGATCAATTTCACGCCACCTGGGGATTTTCCCCACTCTCCTGGAGTTCCCAGGCAAGCAGCACCTGGGAGGGCTGGCAGGTAGGGAGCTCGCAGTCTGAGTACCCTTCAGTCTGCTGTAGGGCCCCAAAATGAATGCTCCCGTTCCTTGGAGATGCCTCCGTGTGATGGCTAAATTGTCTCTCTGGGCACCCACGTGCTCACTGGTGGCAGCCGTTTCTGTGCTGGTGTCGGCAGGTCTCTCCAACCGCTCAGGAGCCCACCAACAGTCCGAGATGCAAGGGAGGGGAAAGTTAACTGCTCCACCTACCCTTGTCGTGGGTCTCCAAGCCTCTTGGGATCTTTATCCTTCCAGTTCTCCTCTGCAACATCTTCCTGTGCAGTCTCCTGTAGTTTCAGGCACCCTTCCTTCCGACCCTCACCCGATCTATGTTTCTCTGCTAGTTTATTTTTTCTCTTTCTTCTAAAATTTGTCTTTTTTGCAGAGACACTCTGACTGTTGGTTTTTCTCATCCTCCATCTTGGCTCCTCTGCCTCTGCTGATTCCTAATGGGACCTGGCAAGTGTGTTTTGGCATGACTGACAGCTGAGGGATTTGTTAGGTGGTCATTGAACTTGTCAATCAAAATCTAACACAAATAGATGGCTCTTATAAAGACACAAAAGGGAAGAGGACAGCACTAATAGAATCTTCAAACTCTGGAATGTTATATTAAGTAGAAATTAATTGGGTCTAAGGTTAATTAATATATACATAAGCTTTAAAAACAAATCTTGATCTCTGCTCTCTTGGCAGGGAGCTCAGTCCCATATATGCAGGCAAATCCACTGATGAGTAGCTCTGATTACAGTAAAGTTTTCTTTTGTTTAAATGCTATGTGGCTCTCTCTGCTTTCTATCCTTTAGATCTAATTCTTCTTGCCAAGTCATTTATACATTCATTTGTGCATATTGTGTTTTTTCTTTGAAAAAAGTATTTCTTGGGTGCCTATTTTGTGCAAAGTTCCATCCTAAGCCTTAAGGATGCAATATTAAATAAAATAGTACTGATTTGTGCTGTAATGGGACTTAGAATGTATTGAATCAAATCAATAGTAATTGAAAAATTATATGATAAGGTTTCAAACTATAATAAGTGCTATGAAGTAAAACTGCAGGGGTTTTATGAAGCATATATTAGGGAAAACTGACCAATGCTGTGGTAGCCAAAGTTATAGAGGTGGTCGTGGGGCACAAGACGCTTCCTGAGGAGGTGACCTTTAAATTGAAATCTGAAGAATAAGTCATTGTTAACTAAGCAAAATTTCGTATTAGGAAAAGTGAATAGCCCTTCTGGATAGAGAATGGCTGGTGAGAAGAGTTTAAATTGAGCAACACCTGGGCAAGATTAGGGCAAAGGTAATCAATCACCTTTCCCCCATGGCAGTGCACTGCTGCTCTTTCTTGAATCTTCTGAGTCTATGTATCTTTGTCTCCTTGAGCCTTTCTTCACATGTCATAAGCTCCAGACCTCTCACCCCTCTTTTTGCTTCTCCTTGGCCATGCTCCAGCTTGTCTTTATCTTCTTGACATGTGTCCCTAACAGCAGCACACAAGTCATGTAGGCGTGTCACTCTAAAAACCAACACCTCTGTGTCCCAAACTGGGAATGAGGGAAGTTACAACTGAAGTCCTAAAAGTAGAGTAGCCAATGTTTGTAAGAGTAACTGCAGAAACCCTGCTGGGCTGGCGAGGAAGGTGCTGTCCTCTAAGTGTCTCTACTTGCCCTCTCCTCGATAATATTTTAAAGGATAAAAAAAAAGCAAAGTTGATGGATTTGGAATTGGTCTTCAAGTAACTCTGGCCAATATAAATAGCATTTTGATGTAGGACTAAAAGAGAAAGAACAAAAGAACTCTTTTATCTATTTCTACAAACTTCTCAGTATAGCAATATCTTTTTTTCATATTTTACCTCTTTTCTCTCAACTTGAAGTCCTGCAGGGCTTATTTCTCTTCATAAACTGTTCTTGCCCTGGACTGGAAAACATCGTCATTGGCCATGAAATACCCCAGGTGGACAAAGTGCCAAGCTGTTGCCCTGGAGGCTTCAGCCTAATGGATAAAAGGAAATACTTGAAGGGGAGAGGGTTGATCCAGTAAATAAATTTGACTGGCATTAAGTATTTAATGTGGTGGTTGGCTCCATAAAGCCAGTATATCAAATGCATAATGGCAGAGTAGCCATTTGGGCTTTACTGTAAGTCTGACAATCCCCAACCAGCTGCATGGTATTAAATTGTAAGTGACATGTTCTCATAGACCTGTCAGTTTTAGAAAGTACTTCAAGCAAACAGAAAATGCTGCAGATTCTTTTATTAATAAGGTAATGTTCAGTTGAAGAGAATAGGAAAAGCAGTGGATGCTGAATGCCTTTGAGGGTGTGACATTGATCACAATAGCTCCTTTGGGACAAGTGCGATTTCCACAAGGAGTATCAACTATGTCCTAAACAGACAACCTTCTTGGCAGCTAAGGGGTGAGTACCTTGGTTCTAAATAGTCTACCCTTCGCAATGTTTGGATCCATTTCTTCATATAATAAGTTCATGCCATCTGGAAACAGTCTTTCCTGTATTCCGTTTGATCACTTCCTGGGGACACTTACTAGAGGAAGGTTGATGGGATAAAATATAGATCTTGCTGCTCCAGATACACTACAGGCTACAATTGATATTCATCATTTCCCTCCATTACTGTTATTCTGAATTTCTTTGCCCCTCAGTTAGCATTTCTGCTGGTAAGGTCTCCCAAACCTTCATCCTTGGGGAATTTGAGCTCCTGTTGACCATGTCTTACTCAGATCTTGGCTTCTTTACTTGTTGACTTATTAATATTATCAAAATTGATCAAAGGAGTACCAAGAGGTACCCCAGTTGATCGTCTGGGTGTCAAGTGTTTTATTTTTTGGCCACAATGTGTAACAGTAGCCTTACTTCCTTCTGAGTATCAGTGTTAATTTCTGCTGCCAGGATGGTAATTTCTTTTCCCTGTCCCCTGGTCCCTTGGAAAAAGAGTCCAAAATAACTAGTTGGTAGCTGTAGATAAAGTTTAATGAGACACATTCCCCTCTGAGAATCAGGACCTATAGATCCACAGAACCTAGAAATGCAGGATTATCAGTGTACATTACCTACATTTAGAAGGTTATTGGGAATGATAGTAAGTAGGGCCACTCCTGATTCCATCCTTTGGTTCCTGGACCTTTATATTCTACTATTTTTTGTGTTTTACTTACTAGGAATATAGAGCTGTATAGTAAGTATTGATTTAGGGTGCATTCTGCATCCTAAAACTGTCGAGTTCAAACTAAACCTTTACAAAATGAAACCATATAAAGAACTATAAAATAAGTTTTAGTATGTGTAAAAGTATTTAGAGCATACAGAGTATGCTCCCTGAGTACAAATGAATGAAGTTAGAAATCAGTAACAATAAGAAACCTATAGAAATTCTAAATATTTAAAATTAGCAACATCCTTATAAATAATTTATGGGTTAAATTTAAAAATTATAAAGAAAATTAGAAGATGTTTTGATGTGAATGATAAGGAAATGTAAACATTTATGAAGCACAGCCTAATTTGTGCTTGCAGGATGTGAATCAGATTCATTTGTGCAATCTGTGTGAATCAGTGAGACAGAACACACACATAACGCAGTAAGTTACATGAAACAAATGGATTACTTACGTGTAGGTAGCAAGGGACAAAAGAAGCCTAGGATTCACTGTGAGCCAGTCCCCCAAGGCTCAAGAATGCTACCTAGGTGGATGGAGTCTTGATTGTGTGCCCCACTTGCACAGCAGATGAGGGACCTCTAAAGGCAGCTGATGCTGATTATTTACCTCAGGGCCTACATGAATTACTGAGAAAAGCTTGGAAGGACATCTGCTTCCAGGGGATGGAGGCACAACGCCCACTGTCCCAGGCAGTTCCTCCCTAACTCAAGATGTTACATTCCCTAGGAGGGACAGGGATAAGGCCTGGGCTGCTTCATTCAGTTCCTCCTATCTCAGGATATTACATTCCTAGTGCATTCTACAGTTATTTTGAGAACTTAAAGCAAGAAAAGAGAGGAGAACAGGGTCAGTCCAAGGCCACGTTGAGAACTGGTCTGCATAGGAAAATGTATAGTTTCAAATGCTCAATTAAAATGTAAGAAACTTTAAAATATAATCATAGAATTGTCCACCGAAGATGGTGGGGAAAAATAGCCCAAAATGAGTAAAGAAAGGGAAACAAAAAGAAGAGCAGAAATCAATGAAACAAAAATAGAGAAACATAAAGAAAATCAACAAATCCAAAATTTAGATCATTAAAAAGATTTAAAATCAATTAAAAAAAACTTCCAAAAGAATCAGGAATGAAAGTGAAACCTCATAAATTATCAACATCAGGAATGAAAGGGGAAGTTACATTAGAGGTCCTAATGAGTTTAAAAGATAACAAATTGGTCAACTTAGATGAAATGTTCACATCTTGAACAGCACAACTTGCTAGAGTTGATACAAAATAATAGATATAGAAAATATGAATAGTTCTATTCCTGTTGAAGTAATTACTTGTCAAAACCCCATCACATCAAGAAAACTGTAGGTGCAAACATCTTCATTGGACAATTCTATCAAACACATGAGAAAGAAAAAAGTCAATATTACATATATTCTTTCAGAAATATAGTAGAAAGGAAAATTTTCCAAACCCCTTTATAAGGTAATCATAATCTTGATACCAACACCTGAAAATTACATTAAAGAAATTTATAGAAAAATATTTCTTATGATGATAGATGCAAAAATCTGTAGTAGAATATTAACAACTTGAATTCAATAACCTATAATGGCCAAGGGAAACTTATCTCAGAAATGCAAATCTGGTTTATCACTTAGAAATCATTCAGTATAATATACCATATCAATCAAAAAAGGGAGAAAAATTATTATCATAGATATGGAAGGAATATTTAACAAAATTCAATGCCTATCATGATGAAAACTCTAAACAATCTAGGAATATAAGAAGACTTTCTCAAACTGATAAGGAGCATCTATAAACAAACCAGAACAAAAACTGTTCATCATGCTTAATAGTGAAATATTGAATGCTTTCTCCCAAAGATCTTTTCAAGGCAAGGATGTCTGCTTTCACTGCTCCAATTCAATATTGTACTAGAAGACCTAGCCTTTACACACAAGCAAAATAAAAAGGTATAAATATTGAAAAGAAAAAAGGAAAACTATTAATACATCTATTTGCAAGTGACATAATTTTTATGTAGAAAATCCTGAAAAAACGCAAAACAGATACTAGTTCTAAGAAGTAAATTTAGCAAATTTTCAAGATACAAATTTAATATAAAAATGTATTTCTATATATTTGTAAGAATAACTTAGAAAATGAAATGTAAATTCTATTTAACATAGCATCAAAAATGTAAAATAGTTATAAATTTAAACAAAGATATATAAGCCCTCTACATTGAAAAGTAAACATTTCTAGCTGAACTAAAGGAGACATAAATAAATGGAGAGGTGTATCTTGCTCATAGATTCAGAATGAGCATATTTATGTTATTAATTTTCCCTGGTCCATAGTTTCAATGCAGTCTCATTTACCATTCTAGCAGAAATTTTCATTAAAATTAAAAAGTTGATTCTAAAATTTACATGGAAAATGCAAAGGACTTATAATAACCTAAAAAATCTAGAGAAAGAATAACAAAGCTGTAGTACTTATACAACTGATTTTAAGTTACTGAATCAAAGCCAGAAGAATCAAGTATGATATTAGCATAACAATAGACACATATATCAAAGGAACAAAATGTGAATACCAAAATAGACTGACATTTGTATAGTTAATTGATTTTAAATGAAAGTTTCAAAGCAATTCAATGGGAAAAGAATCCCAACAACTGGTACAGGAACAACTAGATTGCTATACGGGAAAGAATGTGAACCTCAAACCCAACCACACATGAAATAAAAATTAATTCAACACCAAAATATACAAGATAAAACTATAAAACTTTCAGTAAAAAACATATGTGGATATCTTTGAAGCCTAAGATTAAATAATTAATAACCATTAAAATGATGAATTCAATTTTATCAAATATAAAAGCTTCCACTTATCCAATATACTATAAAGAAAATGAATAGAAAAAGCTACACACTGGGTAATATAATTATGAAACATAACTCTCACAATCTTTGATCAAGATAAAACAAACTGCTACAATTCAATACTAAAAATACAAACAGCCTAATTACCAAATAAAAAAGCAGGGGAATGGGGTGGGGCAAATGACTTCACGATTCACAAATGATGATCCACAAATCACCGATAATTTCATTTGAAAAGTACTCAACATCTTTAGTCACCCAGGAAATGCAAATTAAAACCACAAAAAAGAAACCACTACACATTGACTAAAATGGCTAAAATTAAAAGACTTACAACACCAAATGCTATTGAAGAGCAATGTAAACTCTCCTTCCTATTGTTGGGACTGTAAATTATATAACCACTCAGGAAAAATGCTTCGCAGTTTTAACAAAAATTAAACTTAAACACAAACCTACCCTTTGACCTAGCAATTTTATTTCTAGGTGTTAACCAAGAGAAAGAAAAACATGGCCACCAAAAGATTGCTACAACTGTATTAACAACAACTTTATTTATAATAACCTTAAAGTGGCAAAATGTCCATCAATAGGAATACCATAAAACACATTATGGTATATTTATGTCATGGAATAGCACTTAGCAATTAAAAAGAAAAAAATCACACGAAAAGGTGGATGATTGTCAAAGGCACTAGGTTGAGGGAATCACACCCCTCAACCTAGTGATTTCATTTATGTGGCATTCTAGAACAAGCAGAACTAAGATACGGTTCAAAATATTTTAGAAAAGTCATAGTGTCTAGGGTAAGTCTGCTTGGAAAAAAGTACTAGGGGTCTTTCTGTGAAAGATATAAAATGCTATATATTGATAATTCAGTGGGTTACAGGTTTTATTATGTATTTGTAATAACTCATTAAGTAGTACACTTAAGATTTGTGCATTTAATAATATGCAACCTAGAAAAGAAAAAGAAAAAGAAAGAATTACAAGCAACCAGTGGAGATGCTAGGTCTACAGAAATGTCTGTCTCACTACACCATTGGAGCAACAGTCTGCGAACTCTTTTTCCTTGCTGCAGCTTTTGTATTTGTACAGAATGGATCAGAAAAAGGCTGTAGAAGTAGGGGACTGCCAACATACTGAGACCATGCATGCGAGTAGGAACATGTCTTACCAGATGTCTGCATGATATTTCTATTCACAGTAGTGTATATAGAGAGTAGTGAAAATATTAATCAATTTCCATTGATTCAAACTACAGATAGTTGGAATTATAAATTTTTCTTTGGTAATCTAGAGCCACATGGTCCCTAGGAATGGAAATGGACTAGATATTAAAAATTAGACATAATAGAGAATCCTGAATGTACAAATATAGTCTTAAGTTTGATTATTTTCAGTAACTCATACTGCCTCCAAAGTGTTTGATTATATCTACTCATTGTTGAAGTTGTGCTCTGATAAGTGAATACTAAGTTAATTGGATTATGTGTTCTGAGCAAGTGAGGAACTCTTTCACTCAGCAGAGTGTTACTTATTGTGTAATATAACAGGACTAAGTGAGGGAGGAAAGCAGCTCTAGTTTGTTAGTCCTACTGTCTGCCAGATTCTGAAGTATTGTTCTCAAATTACCTTTCTCTATGTACTTTCCATAACCACTTTGTGATATGGAAATTGTTACCTTAAACTTAACTTAATTCAATTTAATATGAAGGCAAGAGTCTTTGAACTTTTTACTGTTACCTTGAGAAAGTTTTATCGGAACTCAGTTCCATCAATATATAAACTCTTATCCCTTTTTCTCTCCACTGAAATTTCTCCACATTTTATTTTGTGTAGAGTGTGTTTATAAACTGTGATATATCTTTTTTATTATTAGAAAACATGACACCATGGCACAGATGTGGTGCTGAGGCGGTCATATTTGCAAATGGGCCTAATCTTATATATTGGTTGAGTGGACATGAATTACAAGACATAGATAGATGGTGATATTTTCCTTGATTACTCTGCTGTGGTTTAAGAACAAGTTTTTTTCTTTGGTGAACGTGATTTCTCTCTCTGCTTATTTTGCTCTAGTCTGTTGATTTTATTGAACAAAGCTTCTAAGCTTTGTTTTCCTTTTCTTTTCTTTTCTTTTTTTTTTTGGAGTGCTGACTCTGTGACAGGCATTGTTCCAGCACTGGAACTTCAGTGATGAAGAAAATAGATGATGTTTGTGCTCTCATGCAGCTTGTATTCTATCAAGGGGAGACAGAAAATAAGTAAATAAACAACTAAATGAACAAGATTTTAGCTTCTAATAAATTCTAAAAACATCTATACTTGGGAATATAAGGGAGAGATGGGCGTGGGTGGCAGCTTCCTTAGATGGGTGAACAGGCCTTTCTGAGGAAGTGAAACTTGAATTGAGACTTGAGTGTTGAGTGGAAGCAGTGATGTAGAGATCTAGGAAAGAGCATTCCGGACTCAGGAAACAAGTACAAAAGTCTTGTGGTAGGAGTGGGTGGGATGTGTTGAGAAATCCTTTGAAGGTAAATGTGGCTGAGATATATTGAGATGGGGAAAGTTGACAAGAAGTGAGATCAGGAATATAGAAAACACTCGAATCATTGCTTGGAAGCATTAGAGTGTTTTAAATGTGTAGATAACATCATCTGATTTACTTATTTAAAAACATCCCTCTAGCTATTAAGGAGCATAAGTAAAGAGACCAGTTAAGAGGTACCTAATACCTCTAAAATGTGTTAGATTCTTCCTATTTTGTATTTCTAAAACATTAGCCAAAGCTCTTACTGTCTTCTACCTGGATTAGGTAGAAGGATGTCTAGCCAGAAGGAAAATGGGGACTTGAGCCCAACTACCTCAAGGAAGAAAATTCTGCCAACAACCTGAATGAGCTTGAAAGAGGACCCAAGCTCCAGATGAGAACAGAAACTTACATGTCTTGTGAGACCTTAGGCAGAGAACTCAGTTGCACTGTGCCAGACTTCATACTTGCAGAAACAATGAAATAATAAATGGGTGTTGTTTTAAGCCACTGGATTTGTGGTAATTTATTACACAGCAATAGAAAACTAATGCACACTTGTTATTTATCATCCTCCTTTTGCTGAAATGTATTCAATAGTTTCCACCTGCAGATTCTTTCACCTCTTTTTCTTTCATCTTGGTCTCTGATAGTGTGATATATAAGTTGTAAAACCTGCTTGGTATATCTGCAGAAAGGAAGAGGTGAAGTGGACCATCATGTTGTGAACCATCTCAGTCTCCATAGAATCAAAATTCCAGATTTGCTACTCATAGGTCCTTGTCCCCAGCCACTGTATACTTTATATACATGTCTAATTTGATTCTCATCCCAAGCAAGACTTTGTAATTAATTCTTCTGGAAACTCACCTGCACCAAAGATATGTTGTTTTAGAGTATGTTTTTCTGGTTCTAAAGCTCTTATTTTTTCCCAATGTTGAAGCTCATTTACTTACTACTGGCACAGAGAAATAATTCCTCAGTCCTCTCCCTTCTATTTCTCTGTTCTTAATGCTGCCTTAAAAAAAATCTAGGACAAATTTAGAAACATTTCAAGACTCGCGCTCATTAAAATAGCCAAGCACTTTGTTCATGAAAATTGAAATACAGACAAATGGATTTTAAGGAAGGATCCAAAATGCCTGCTTAGAATATACAGATTAAATTAACATGCTTTTATCTTATTCCCCTGAGTTATTCAACTTCTACTTCTTAATCCAGGGCTCAGCAGATAACTGAATACCAATTTCTGACAGGAACAAAAGGTCATCAAGAAAGCCTTTTACAAAAGAGCTATTCTTGCTATTTCCTCACCTTCAATCAAGACTATTGCTTAGGCTCATCCTTAAAAAACAGTTGCTATTAAGCTAGATTTCAGCTAGATTAATGATTCTGTTCACATCACAGCTAATTTGGAGCAGGGTTTTGACTAAAGCTCTTCGAGCTGTTGCATGATTCATGATGGTTCAATTGAAAGGTGCTGGGATAGAAGCCAGGGGTCTGGACTCTCCCTTTGGCTCTCTCACTTGTCCACACACTTTTTTCTTTTGGTAGAAAAATTGTGATTAATTGTTTGTATTGATTTGTTTAATATCTGAAAAAAGGGAGAGGTTCCATGAAGTCATGTATGTGACTGTCTTATTCCCAAGCATATTTCTAACCTAGCACATTGCTGGTCATAGAATGGAAAAACTAATAATTTGCTGATATGAATTAATAGCTCTTGACTTAAAGCCATTTGGGAACCAAATTAAGTGTTCTTTCTTTTCATTATATCATTTATTTTCATGGCATTCTATAGAAGAGGGAATAAATACTGCATTTATAGACTAAAAAAATTTCCCTGATTATATTGATTTTCATAAACAAAAGAATATAAATTTGAAACCAGACATGTGGAGTCAGATCACCAAGTTCAGGCTGGGCACATAAGCATTGACTTTGCTAGAGAATCAAAGAGCGGACTTAAGGGAAGGTCTTTCTTTTCTGCAACAACTCCAATAAGGGCATGGAAGGTAAAATTCTAAGATGGTTCTGTAAGTTTTCTAGCTCCTCCTGTGCACACACCTTCTCCCAGTTATTCAAAGAAACAGTAATATAGGTAATTACATGAAAGTATTTTGCATAAATAATTAAGTCCACAAGTCAGTTGAGTTTAAAATAGGGCGATTGTTGAAGTGGGCCTGACCTAACCATACGAGCCCTTTTTAGCAGAGAGTTTTCACTGGCTGTTTGCAGAAGTGAAAGTCAGAGGGGTGTGCACCAGCTGGCCTGTGAGAAAACAAATGTTCATGTCGAAAACTGCCCGTGGAGGCCACATGACAGCGAACTGTGGGCAGCCTCTAGGAGCTGAGAATGGTTCAGCCCGGGCACGGAAGGAAAACTGGGACCTCAGTTCTAAAGCTGCAAGAAAATGAGTTCTGCCAACATCCAGTGTGTCGGAAGAAGGTCCCATGCCCAGATGAAAATTTCAGTTCTGGCCATCACCTTAATTTCAACCTGGTAAGACTCCAAACAGAGATCTGATCATGCCTTGCCTGGACTTCTGACACGCAGAAATGTGAAGTAATAAGTGGGTATTGTTTTATGCCATTACATTCGTGGTAACTTGTAATGCAACAATAAAAAGCAATATACAGGGAATGACAGCAACATACTGAAAGCTGACCTGAGAGTAGTGAGCACTGATTTGGTTTCACACCAGATTAGAGAAGCGGGTGATGAATGGTCCTGATGACAAAACAATATCAGATAATGACAATACTAGATTAGGGGTCCTGCTCTGTAAAATAGAGTGTTTCCTTCAAAAAGGCTTGAATTTCTTATAACCTTCTGGGGGCTTATTTTAAAAGTGCATACCTCTGTATTTGTGTGTGTATATTCCCAAACTTTGCCAGTTTTTCTCTTTGAGACAGGAAAAAGATCAGTGGCTGCTAAAGGTTAGGATAAATGAAAGGATGAATAGCTGACACACAGAGGATCATTAGGGCAGTGAAACTATTGTGTATAATGCCACGATGGGGAATACATGTCATTACACATTTGTCCAAATCTACAGAATTTAAAACACCAGAAGGGAGCCCTAATGTAAACTTTGGACTTTGGATGATAATGATGTGTCAATGTAGGTTCACAGATTGTAATTGTAGCAAATGAACCATTCATTGTGTTGTGGGATGGGATTGTGTGTCTGTGTGTTGGTGGCAGGTATATGGGAACTCTACTTTCCACTCAATTTTTCTGTAAGTCTAAAACTGCTCTAAAACATAAGTGTATAAAAATAAAAATAATAGTTTATTAAAAATAAAATCATAAAAAGAAAAAGGAGTATGGTCTAAGTCTGTTCAAAGATTGGATCTCTGAGAATTCTAATAATGCCAATCGCAAAGGGAATGAAGAGATACATATGAGATGGGTTGAGGGGGGAGGGGAGGGGACAGGGAGCAGAAAGAAGGTAAAACAACACAATGAGGGCGAGAGGTAGAAAGAGAATAGCTAACATTGAGAAAGTTATATGTCTTTTAGCTTCTAATTCCACTTCAATAAAATTGGAATAAATCTACATGTCATATAGAGTGGTTGTGCTTAGTTTGTGATAATGGATTAGTAAATAACATGTCTCCTTATTGTTATTATAATTATTATAATTTGATACATTTTACTTGGAAAGAAAAAACATTACAAAGTCTCACCACCAGCGACAGGATGTAATCCTTCCACAAAACTGCTCACATGGGGTACTCATTTCTTGAATTTGGAGTTAGGCTTAAACACAGATATGTAATAGGCACAGAACAGTTGTTTGGGTTTGAGTGGGTATTGATTATGTACCATTTCAGGCTTAGAATTATTTCTTAAAAAGAAAATGTAAGTTGGGATAAGTGACCAAAGATTCTGACTGAACTTGTCTCTAAGAGTAAATAAATTTATCGTGCATAATGGTGAAAGCAGAGTAGTTTTGTGGGAGATTGTGTCAGGCCTTGACTCCACTTTTCTGTGTTTCTTTCTTCTTAATATGTTGAAGTCAGTAGCAAGTTGACTCCAGCAGTTTTGGTCATCAAATTCAGAATGATTTTCCACAGGAACAAAGAGAATGTCTTTTCCTGGGCGTCCTTTCTAGGAAGAAGAAAAGATGCCTCAGCAGTCACTCGGCAGATACGGATCACATGCCCATTCCCACACCGGCCACTGGCAAGTGCAATCATTTTACCACAATTGTCAGAGACTAATTTTCTGAGGTTGATGACCTTTGGGGAATCATGGTCTCTGCCATCTCCTGAGTTACATTCCAGGGGGAGAAACAGAAACATAAACAGATGAACAAACAACGTGTTAAAGACAAATATAAATGCCCATAGTAATACAGGCAATGCACAATAGCGTACCTTTCAATTTTAGACTTCTACACATACTTGAAGGCAGAGTAGACACATAGTAAGATCTAGTTAATTCTAAACAACTCAATTTTTCTGAAAAAAATTATGGGACAGATAGAATATGGTAAGATATGACAGTCTTCTTGAAAGTTCTTGCCTCAAAGTGGATTTACTCATGTGAAAAATAGTATTAATAGAGTATGCTAGAAAAGCTTTATTGTCAGAAGTATTGCATATTTGAATGGCTGCACTCACTAACTTTTAGTTACTTTCACCTTTGTAAGCCT
>RJWJ010040540.1:0-13930 GCA_004363605.1 Indri indri
ATTTTTAACTTTTCTGTAAAGCTTAATGAAGATTATAGAAATCATTTCTCTCTTACCCATATCTTAAAAGAAATTGTGATCCCTCAAAAGTGTTATAGACTTTCTAAAATGGAGAAAAAAATAATAGCATGTGAATGCCAATAACACAGGTAGCAATTCATTGCACTCTCATTCATTTTGGAGGCTCCATTTCCCAATCTTAGAAAAATCTTGTTTATATAATTTTATTTTGAACACAAGAGTCAACCAATTGTATGATTGTGTGCTTTTGCCAGAAGAGGAAGGAGTGGGAACTGAAATTCCCATAAGAGTGCCAGAGAATTCCCTGTAGGACAAATTGAAGCTGTTTTACTGGGCATTGTAGATTTGGATTTGTATGAGAAATCCAGCTTGTCCCAAAGGGTACTGCAGAGTTTTGGAATTATAAATCTAATTTCATTGTAGACATTTCTAGTTTTGTCAGTTGAAATAATACTTTATGCCATTATTTTCCACCACAGGTGACACTTCTCACATGTTTATATATAAAATTTGTTTCTCTGAGTGCTTTCATTAATATGGTCTTGTCTTAGGTAATCAAAACACTATTTTAATAAGGCCAAAGTTTAGGATTTCCTTTGGGAGCCAACCCCAAGTATGGTTGTTCTCCCCATGCAAATTGCAGCTCAACTTTAGACATATCCCTAGTTACCCCATTTTAAGCTGAAATCTGGTGGGAAATATTACTAGGCCAAGGCCAGAGGAAAGAGTAAATGACAAACAAAGACAGGGACAATAGTGGGAGGTGGCCTATGTCTCTGCTTTCCAGAGTATACTGCCTATGAATTTCCTGGAGATCTGGTCAAAATGTACATTGTGCTTCAGGAGTCTTCATTTCTTACAAAGTGATGCCTGTGGACATTTACTGCCAACAGAGCCTTCATTATTGGAGGACCTTGATTATCAGACAGCCTTGATCATTGGAGAAACAATAAATGGAAAGTGTAGCTGGTATGCACAGAGAGAAGCAGGGAGGAGCCAAATGTGTCCAGGGTGGCCAGAAGGAGTGGGATCTCAAGGGGCCTTGGAGGGTAGTTCAGAGATTTGTTCTTTACCCCAATGTACAGAAAAACTATTGAGGGATCAAAGAAGAATATTTAAAATGGTGGTGAGATGTTCAGATTTTCCTTCAGAGCATTAACAGAGCAACATGTTAATAAACATTTATTCAGAAACAAATTATAATTTACTCATATTTAAAGGTATATTTTGTATGTGAATTGTGACAGGTAACTTTCTTGACAGTAAAAGGAATCATTGAGGAAAATAATAACCTACACCTGGGTCATAGATGTTAAGTTAGTTATAAAGTAAAGGGCATATTTTTTAGTAGACTCTAACCAATTATCATACTTTCACAGAATTTTGCTAGAAAAAGGTAAAGAAGTAGAGGAAACACACCCTAGATAACAGAGGAGTCACTGTGTAAACTCTTCAGAAAGGTGAATTAAGCAGTATGATATGCAGAGGTGTATACTAACATGACACAAAATTAAATTGAATGTCCTGTTAAATTTTCTGTAACTATCTCCTAACTCATTTTGGTGCCTATCTTTGAGCAAAAAATGTCTGCATTTCCACATCCAGTATGGGTAGTCTTTTCAATTTTAGCCATTTTAATAGGTAGGTTCTGGATTCTCATTGTGGTTTCAATTTGCATTTCCCTGTTGTCTACTTATGTCCAGGGTCTTTCTGTGCCCTTATTCCACATTTGTATTTGTTGACATGTGTTGTTGAATTAGTTGACCCATTTTTAATTGGATTATAAGCTTCTCTGGTAATTGCATTTTAAATATTCTTTATATGTGCTGGATGTAAGTCTTTTTTATCAGATATATGATTTGCAAATATTTTCTGAGGGATCTTGATTGCATTTCCCTTCCACAAGACATTGCTTGATCCATTAAACTTATGATATTATGCTGATTGCATCTAGTGATCAAGAAGTAGCAACTGCCTAGACTTAGGTAAGACATTTTTGTGTCAGAAGTTGGGACATAAATCCAATAAAAATTCAGGAACCTTCTATCTTAGTGAAATTTCTAGGGGTCCAGTGGTATGGGACATGCTGAGTAACCAGTTGTAAACTAAAAGATAAGTTATTGTACCTGGATCTTCCTACAAACAAAAAAGCTGCCCAATACCTACCAGGCCTTTTTGGGTTATGGAGACAGCATAACATCATTTGGGTATATTACCCTGGTCCATTTACTGAATGACCTGAAAAGCTGCTAGACATTTTTGTGGAGTTCAGAACTAAGAAGGCTCTGCTATAGATATAGGATGCTATGCAAACTGCTCTCCCTCATTGACCATATGGTCCAATAGACCTATTGAGGTTTGATGTGTCATTAGCAGATAGAAAGGCTTCTGGAGCATTTGGCAGACATTTATAGGTAAATAACAGCATAGGCCCAAATCATGCACTTTGTTGTTCAATTTGCTTGAAAGCAGAAATGGACAGACTTGTGATTATATACTAAGTCATGGGTCATGGCTAATGGCTAGGTTGGATGGTCAGGGACTTAGAAAAAGTATAATTGGAAAATTAGTGACAAGGAAATTTGGGAAAAACTACTTGCTCTAATTGGGGAAGAATCATGTGGATATTTGCTATGGTTTGAATGTGTCCCCTCCAAAATTCAGGTGTTGAAACTTAATGGCCAGTCTGATGATATGAAGAGGGGGTATGTTTAGAGGTCATTACATCATGAGGGCTTCTTTCCTTTTGGATAGGCTTAAAGCCCTTATAGAAAAGCTTCCTGCAGCATTTAGTTTGCTTTCTCTTCTGCCTTCAGCCATGTGAGGACACAGTGTTTCTCCCTTTTGGAGAAATATTCAAGGCATCATCGTGGAAGCAGATACTGGAACTCCATTAGGCAACCAAACATGCCTTCATGTCGAACTTCCCAGACTCCAGATTTATAAGAAAATGAATTTCCTTTCTTTGTAGATTACCCAGTCTCTGGTGTTCTGTTATAGAAGCACAAGCATCTAAGACAGATATTGGTACTAAATAGTGGGTTGGTGCTGCTATAACAAATCCCTAACATGTGGAAGTGGATTTTGAACTGAGTAATCGTTAGAGGCTGGAACCGTTTTTAAGTGAGTGCTGGAAAAAGCATGATATAGCATTAAGGGTGATTGTGATGAGGGCTCAGGAGAAGAGAAGAGCTGTAGAGAAAACATCAATCTTCTTAGAGATTCCATAAGTGGTCATGAACAGAAGGTTTGTAGAAATGTAGATAATAAAGAATATTCTGATGATATCTTACTGGAAATTGGAGGAAAGGTCATCCTTGTTATAAATTGGGAAAAACTTGGCTAAATTGTGTCTGTGTTCTAGGACTTCATGAAAGGCAGATTTAAGAGCAATGAACTAGAATATTTGGTAGAAGAAACCTCTAAGCAGCAAAGTGTTGAGGGTGCTGCATGGCTTCTCTTAATGGCTTATAGTCAAATGAAACAGAAAGAAACTTTTTAAAGAGATAATTTATATTTAAAAGGGAAGCAGAACATAAAGATTTGGAAAATTCTCAGCCTGGCCATGTAAAGAATAGAAATGAATATTTAGGAGAGAAAACCAATGGTGTGGTCAAGTGACCCTTTATTAAGGAGATTAGTTTGGGTAGAAGGAGGTCAGATGTTTTTCATCAAGACAATGGGACAATGGCTCAGAAGGCTTTTCAGATATCTTTGAGGCTGCCACTCCCGTAACAGGCCCAGAGTGCCAAGGCCTTGAGGGCAGAATGTGTTCAAAGGAGGGGTCCGGGGCACTGTGAAACCTTGGGGCTCATTCCCCAAGGCTACCTCTAGTTTATGCTCTCTGAATTCAGGCACAGTCCTCCTCAATAACTCTGGCTGTGGTTCTGGTCTTCCCAGGTGCAGGCTGAGCTACTTCCCCAGAAGGCATAAGCAGCAACCTTAGCAATGTCCACATGGTGCTAATTCTGCAGGCATCCAAAGTGCAAGGACTGTGGAAGCATAGTTTCCTCCTCCTACATTTCAAAGGATGCCTCAGAGAAACTCTGGACCCAGCAGAAACCTGTTTTAGGGGCAGAGCCACCCCAGAGAGCCCCCATAGCATAATTCCCAGCATATCTGTGGAAGTAGGGCTGCCTCCAAAACCTTAAACCTGTATAGACCCCAGCAGTCATAGTAGCCAGGGCTAACTGCAGGCACTGGATTTGAGCACATGAGAGATTTGGTGTGGGCTGCCTCCAGCAAAGCCATGGGGTTGGGGTTCTTTGGATCCTTGTGGACCCAGTTCCCCCCCACTGTGTTTGGAAGATGAGACACAGCTTCAAAAATTATCCTCAAGTATTAAGATTTAATGTTGTTTACCCTGTCGTGTTTTAGACTTATTTGAGACCTTGTAACCCTTTGTTCTTTCCTATTTCCCCCTTTTGTAATAGAAATGTATGTTGTATGCCTGTCCCACCATTGTATTTTGGAAGCACACAACTTGTTTGATTTCACAGGTTTACAGGTATAAAGCAATTTGCCTAATATGAAAGATACCTTTGCATGTCACACATATCTGATTTAGATGATACACAGATGACACTCTAAACTTTAGACTTTTGAGTTGGTGCTAGAATCAGTTAAAACTTTTTGGGTTATTGGGATGGAATGAATGTATTTTGAATCTGATAAGGACACCAACTTTGGGGGGTTATTGGCAGAATTCTATGAATTCAATATGTTGCCTCCAAAATTCAGATGTAAAGACTTATACCCAATGTGATATTAAGAGATGGGGCTTATAAGAAGTGATTAGGTCATGAGGGCTCCTTCTCTTTTGAATGAGATCAAGGCCCCTATAAAAGAGGCTTCACATGGCCTTTGGTTCACTTGTCCTTCTGCCTTCCACTATATGAGAACACAACTTATTACCCCTCCAGAGGATGCAGCAATAAGGTGCCTTCTTAGTAGCAGAGAGCAGTCCTGAGACAATCAAACCTATGGCACCTTGATCTTGGACTTCCCAACCTCTGGAACTATAAAAAAGTAAATTTCTGGTTTTCCTCATTATAAATTACATGATCTATGGTCTTCCATTATAGGAGCACAAATGAGCTAAGACAATGTTTGCAGCTCATGTGAAGGTTCATCAGTGTTATCTCAGCAGAAGAGGATTTCAATAATCAAAAAGGTAGGATGACCATTCTGTGGATATCAGTTGGCTTCAAGTGACCATAATGGTAGGGATAGCAGTTACACAGAGGCTTAGAAACATGGATTTCCACTTACCAAAGCTGACCTCTCTAGGGCCATTGCTAAGTGTCAAATCTACCAGCAGAAGAAACCCAACACTGAGTCCCTAATAAGTCACCATTCAACCAGGTGGCGTATTTGTTACACTGGACTGCTTTTTATCATGGCAATGTTTTCTTTTTCTAGTGGAATAGATACTCTGGATACAGAAATGCCTTCTGTATGCACAATGCTTCTGTCAAATCTGCTATCCATAGACTTTTAGAATTTCTTATTTGTTGTTATGGTATTGTACACAGTCTTCCTACTGATCAAGGTACTTACTTCACAGCCAGTGAATTGGAGAAATGGGATCATGTTCATGGAATTCGCTGATCTTACCATATTACCATGTTCCCCACCATCCTGCAATAGCCGGTATAATAGAACTGAGGAATGAATTAAAGACTCATTTACAGTACCAACTAGGTGGCAATACTTTGCAGGGCAGGAGCAAGATTCTCCAGAAGGCTGTATATTATCTGGATTAGCTTCCAATATATGGTGCTGTTTCTCTCATAGGGAGGATTCACCAGCCTAGAAATGGAAATGGTGGAACTGGCTGAGACCACTCACTATCTCTAGTGACCCACTAGCAAAGTTTGCCTCTTGTTCCTGCACTTTCATGTTCTGCTGGCCTAAAAGACTTAGGTCCAAAAGGGGAATGTTTATTCTAGGAGACATACCGTGATTTCCTTAAACTGGGGATCAGTTAAGATTGTCACCTGACTACTCTGATCTTCTTATCCCTCTGAATAAACAGGTAATAAAAAGAAATGACTGTGCTGATTGGAGTGACCCTGACTACCAAGGAGAAATTGGACTACTAACCCACAATGGAGGTAAAGAAGATGATGTCTGGAATATAGAAGATTCTTTAGGGGAATTCTTAGTATTACCACACCCTGTGATTAAGGTCAATGGATAATTTCAGTACCCCAATCCAGGTAGGACTACTGATCAAGAATAATCAGGAATAAATGTTTAGGTCACCATATCAGGGAAAGATCCTCAGCTGCTGAAGTTGCTCGCTGTAGGTAAAGAGAATAGGGAAAGAGTAGTGGAAGGTTAGAAATATCAACCTTGACCACATGACTAGTTACTGAAATGAGGACTATAATTGTCACAGATATTTCCTCCTTTTTGTTATCGGTATGTGTCTGTATGCTTACACACACACATATATATTTATATATGCACATATAGCAAATGCCTTTTCTCTCATATTCCTTTGTCATGTAATATAAGATTGTAATATTATGAGGAACCATAAATTCTTGATATGTAATATTAACTCTATTTCATAGATAGCTTTAAAGTACTGTTAATTTTACATCATAATACTTCATTTGCTGGATTTCAAGGAGAAGAGTGCACATTACCTAAAGATTTAACCTCCTCTTCTGGAGAAGGTGTTTATGAGTTGACAGTTCTATGCAAGATAATTGCATCATGTTAGCCAGAATTATGACTGCTTTGTATTTATTTTCAGTCATTAACTATGGTTTAAGAAGATACATATGGGTGCCAAGTAGACAATGGGGAGATGTGTGTTGGATGTTTTTATATGTTACTTTGACTTGGACATGGGATGCCTAGACACCTGGTAAGACTTTCTTTGTGGATGTGTCTTAAGCCTGTTTCCAGAATAAAATCACACTTGAATTGGTGGAGTGAGTAAAGTAGATGCTACTCCCCAGTGTGGATGGGATTCATTCAATCCATTGAGGGCATGAATGGAACAAAAAGGCAAAGGCAATTTGAATTCACTCCTCTCTTCCTGACTGATTGAGCTGGGACATTTTTCTTCTGCTGCTTATACAAATACTTGATATACATTTAGTGAATTTATTTTTCTTGAAAAATAGAGAAACATACCTCAATGCCACTGTTAGCTATTGCCCTCAAATATATCTTATTTATAAGATTTCTTCTAAGATGATATAAACATCATGTTATAGCACGTGGAACAACTTCTATATAAAAATCTTAGAGAATAATGGTTCAAATGTTGATTCATCTTCACAGCTTTTTTTCTAAACAACAGAGGTCCTTCCCATTAATCATACTAATATGTGGCTATGGGGTTTGATTGGTAATTATTACTGTCAATCTTCCTTCCTAAGAAAAACTAATAAAAAACACTGTAGTATTTCATCCTTTGAAATAGATGCCCTACTGAATTGTGCAACCACCTGCCCCAAACAAGGACAAAAGTACAAAGCCGTAGATACAAACCCTTAGAATATTTGCATAGTGCTATTTAAATAATGAATATAGGTTGTGTATAAATTCCATTCTGAGTGGTCTCTAAATAACTTGAATGATAAAAATTACGCTTAACTGATTATTTAAAAACTATTGTTCTTTAAGTGTTCTTCCAAACCAAGAGCATCAGCACTGCTGAATCAGAAACTAGTTATGGAGCCTATCAATCTATGTTTCCACAAGCTTTCCTCGTGATTACAATGCCTACTAAAGTTTGAGAAACATTTTTTTATCAGAAATAAAAAAAACAAACAAGAGGGAATGTAGACAAAGTGGTCTAGCCAATAGAGGTTTTGACACTTTCCTAAATACGCATAATAGATAAGATTCTATAATAGGCAGTATATAACCCTGACTCTGAAAAACAGAGTCTAGTTTCGTTTGGTGTTTATTACTTTTTTTCTAATTCCTAATTATGTTGTTTATTTCAACATAGTCTAAGATAATTATGTCGGTAATTTCCTGAACATTAGAAAGTATTATAAAATGATGAGAAAAATATGTATATACATGTACATATATAAAGACAGAAGAACTGTAAATTCTTTTAGATCTCTAGATTAAGGAATGAATATACCTTAATTCATAATACCTTTAATAACTGAGAATACACATATCATGTAATTATTAGTGTTTCAATGGAATAGTTTTAAATTCAACATCAGCAGTGTGCCAGAAAAATGAGCGAACATAGCAACAATAATATCATACCTTATATCTAAATATTCATTAAATAATATATATATTTCTTTTAAAATGGAATTATATGTAATTTCTTTTGAAAGAAAGCAGACTATCTAGTCTAAAATGCAGCCTTTGCACAGTGTGTATTTTACCTTTTTTCTAACATCCCACTTATACAAAATGATTTGCTAAAGGGAATAAATCTATAAAAGAAGTGAGAATGGAGTCCCACTAATGGACTAGAGATTTTGTTGAATTTCAGGAAGGTATAAAGTAGTTGAGATTATACTGAAAGACAAACTGGAGAAGAGGAATCTGTAGACTAGACATGTACAAGAAAAGACTGCAGACGAAGTCTGAGTTTCTGAGAAGCTCCCAACTTCCCCTTCCATACTCACCCAATATACAGTAGGACTTGACGGATTACATACCCTGCCCCTATACTCACAGCTTGACATTGACTTCTCATTAAAGGAAAGGCTAATTAGGAAAACAGATCTTGAAAATGGCAGAATAAAGAGACACTAGATGTTTATATTACCAATCTAGTCTTTGGGTCATAACAGTGAATGAATAAGCAAAGGTCTACAAAATTGACAAGAAACCATCAGTATAATTGGCACTATCATATAATAATAAAAATGAACAAAGTAAAGATGTATGCAATGAAGTGGATGCTCTAGGGTGAAAGAGTAAGAGCAGCAGCTGGATTGTCATCCATTTGCTCTCTTTCCTGGGGTATGCAGGTATCTCTCAGAGGAACAGAAAAATAGCAAATGATGTGGTCTAATCTTGTGTACTAGACATCCAGAAATAAAGAATAATGATATTTGTTTTAAGTACTTATATTTTATATTCTTTAATCCTTAAGATTGAATAGCTTCTCTCTAATATTTTATAGTCTATCCCAGGAACAAATGGGATTTGCTGGGTAACAGAATTCCTGGGATTTTGCTCTGCTCACCCAAACAGAAACCTGCAATCAATAATGGGATATATGTGATATGAGTATCCAAGCCAGGGGTGAGGAACCTGTGGTCTTAAATCCACATGTGGCCTTCTACATCCTTAAGTGTGGCCTTTTGACTAAATCCAAATTTTACAAAACAAGTCCTTTTATTATTATTAATACATTTTTTAAAAATTTTATTTTTTCAATGAA
This sequence comes from Indri indri, assembly GCA_004363605.1. Lineage (NCBI taxonomy): Eukaryota > Metazoa > Chordata > Mammalia > Primates > Indriidae > Indri > Indri indri. The sequence continues at coordinate 9,410 of RJWJ010040540.1, forward strand.
TGTATTTAGAATACCAAAAAATAAAATAAGTTTCAATGAAATAATCTCCCACACTGACAGCACAATTAGAATATTAGTAAGTCATAAAGGGCTAAATTGACAGCTGTTACGATCATGATTTAGTTCTAACTTCCCCAGTCTGACTGACACCACTACCGTACACGGCAGGTCATTGAGATTTTATGGGGGTCAAGTATGCCAGTCTGCTATCAGCTTTTGACAATGGTGCACTGTGTTTCTGTTTGAAGTGGAATTTGTGAATAGTTCCATAGCTCAACAGTATTTTTTAATTCTGTCTTCTTAACAGCCCATTATGTCAAAGAAGACCAAGAGAATACTGAAGGAAGAAAACGGAATTTTTAATGAGGATTGGGAATTGTAATACAGCCTTGTTTCTGCTAAAGATAAAATGATTTGCTTGCTTTGTGATACTGCAATATCAACAGTAAAGAAATTCATTGTTCATCAGCATTATAACATTCATAAGGACCACAAATATTTTAACTTAGAGAAAGAGGCAGGAAAGGTTGTATTGCAGAAATGAAAAGAGAAAAGCAAAATCAGAGACAATTCTTTCAGGCAGCAGTAAGACCTGGAAATAAAGCCACTGAAGCAACTTATAAAGTAGCTTATACATGCAGGCAAAAAAGGGAAGCCATTCAGTGATGTACAAATTGTGAAAGAATGCATTGTTGAAGTTGTAGGATGCCTAGACCCTGGTAACATTTCAAAGTACAAACAACTGCCTCTTTCAAGGAGAACCATAACTGATCAGCAGCATGAATTAGCCTTCAACCTAATAGATCAAGTTCATGTAGTACTTCAAAAGGAAAATTTACATTATTCAATCACTTTGGATGAATCAACTGATACTACTGATTTGGTGCCGGTTTTATACTTCATTTGGGTCACAACAGAAGATTTTCTTTGCTACGAAGAGTTACTCACTTTGGGCACTCTTGCAAACAGAACACAGGGAATAGATAGCTTCAACAACTTTCAAGATAAATGCCGTGAAGTTGGACTGAATTTAGTAAATTTAGCAAGTGTATGTACAGACAGTGCACCGTCCGTGACAGGAAAACATGAAGGGTTTATTGCACAGATAAAAAAGTATCAACAATACATGAGTGGATTAATAAAATGTGGCATATGTATACCATGGAGTACACTACTCAGCCATAAAAAAATGGTGAACTAATACCTCTTGTATTAACCTGTACAGAACTGGAAACCATTCTTCTAAGTGAAGTATCACAAGAATGGAAAAACAAATACCACATGTACTCACCATTAAATTGAAACTAATCGAACAACACTTACGTGCACATATGGAAATAAAAATCATTGGAAATCAAGCAGGTGGAAGGGGAGGAGGGGATGAGTAAATTCACAACTGACCAGTACGATGCACACTATCTTGGTGATGGGCACACTTATAACTTTGACTCAAAGCAGTTTATGTAACAAAAATGTTTATAACCCTGTAATACTCTCAAATAAGGTAAGATAAAATAAAAACAACAAAAAAGTATTAACAGATCCAGATGCTATCATTTCTTTTCATTGTATCTTCCATCAGAAAAAATCTCTGTGCTAAAGTTACAATTTTTTTTTACATCTATACAATTTTTATTTGTCAAATGTACTTCAATAGATCTGGAAAGACTTTGTTTATGGATAACCAGCTTGTTTTTTTTTTTTTAAAAAAATCTTTGTATTGGCTTTATTGTGTATAGGAAGCTCAATGTATTTTAGTAATCCAAAGCCACTATTTTCAATGACTCTTTGCAATAAGTTATAAGATTGTTAACTGTATTCATGCAAGTGCAACATCGCATCATCAGTTTCATTACATGCTAAAGGTGAACCATGAGGTATTCAGTATGTATTTGCCATATCATTCTAAAGTGTATTTGCTATCACAGGGACAGGTGTTAGTCAAAATTGTATCTCCACAAGAACAGATAGTTAAATTTTATGAAGAACAGAATCAGTAATGTGAATTATTGAAAGAAGATTTGCATAGGAATGCAGCATTTCTGTGTGATACCATGTCAAATCAAAATGACTTGAATGTTTCTTTGCAAGGTAAAATTAAGCCCATATATGATATGTGGCCAAAAAAAAAAAAAAAAAAAATCTAAGCATTTCGAAGAAAGCTGTCTTTTTTCAAAACATTTCTTCTTCAAAAGGAAATTTTAGATGAAGGTTTTCCCCAGTTAGCAAGAGTCATTGATGAGCAGGAGTACATATGTGAATCATTTGAAGAATACACAGATGTTATAGACCTAATAATTAGAGAATGCAATGAAAGTTTCACTAACTTTGAGAATCATGACATCACACTCAAATTAGCATCTCAGCCTCAACTAGTTGATATCACCAACACACCTAAAGAACTACAGATGGAATTGATTGAACTTTCAGTAGATGATATTTTAAAGTCATTGTTTGAGGCTAAGAAAGATCCAATTGACATGGAAAAATGCAGTAGAATACCCAAAGCTTTGTTAACAAGTCTGAAAAATATTTCATGCTTTTCAACCACTTATTGCTACAAGTCTACATCCTCTTACCTATCCCAAATCAAGATGCCCTTAAAGTCACAAGAGACTGATACCCATCTAGAGCATCAAGTGAAACTGGGGACCTCCACGCTGCAACCAAATATTCAAATACTTTCCAACAAAAAGCAGACAAAACAAAGTCATTAAAAGATTAGTTAACTTTAAAATTAACAAGTAGCTTTCTTTTTTTGAAATTATTAAGTACATTGTAGTTAGAAAGGGAAACTTGGATGGGTGAAAAGAGAAGAAGGAGGAAGAACAAAATAGGTAGAGAATATCAAATGCATATATGGATTAGTGTAGAAAAGATAAACCAAAGAAATTGGAGAAAGGAAGCATTAGAGAAAGGCTAAAGACTAAATAAAGGGGAAAGCTCATAGGCTTGGGGGGTAAATGTTTGTCTTAACTCTAGAATTTACTAAAAGATGTAAACCCTGGGATTCTTTTCTTTTTCTGTTATTCAAACTTAATGTTCCTTTGGTGTTTGGGCATGAAAAAGAGATCTGATATTAAATTTTATCTTACAAACTTTATGTTGTTCATAAGGATACTAACACTGCCTGAAACTTCTTTAAATAATTAGAGTTGTTTTGTCTTCGTTTTTGCAATGATTACAACTGACTTTCTCTAGGAATATTACTGAACTTACTACTTGAGAACATTTTTTGTCAACCAAATTTTTGAGCAGAACAAAATAAAGTCAAAGACTGTAACATGATACAGCCTATATAAATAGCAAAGCCAATAATTCCAGTTGTTAAATGTATTTTTATTTGATATCGTTTCCTTTTATGTAATCCTAAATCACTAAATACCTGAAAATTTTCAAATTCAATTTGTGTATGGGTACTTTATTAAGTCATAAATGTTGTAACTTATGAAGTAATAAGCTGATCGTTAGATATTTTCTGTATATTTCCTGCTAAATACATATTTATGCATATTATTAGTATTTCATATATATAACACTACATTAAATCATCATCACAAGTGGGTGAAAAGATACAGAGCTAATATTTAAGTGACTTATCATAAATGTTTTATTCAGAATATACATTTAATTGAACAGAATGGTGTTTTATATTTGAATCATCAGAAAGAATTCTTATGTAAGAATCAATATGACATACATATTTGAACCTTGTTTTATCTTATAAATTCATTATAGTTAGATTAACAAGATAAAAAAACATTGTTAAAGGGGAAAAATCAGTCTTATAACTATTTTGCTTGTACAGATTAAGTCATGAAAACAAAATATACAGAAAATTTACTATTTGCTTTCCATTTCTCACCTATCTTTTCTGGCATCTTATAAATCCAATCTAAAATTATTATCACTTTAACAGCATTTTTAACTTTTTATATAAAAGGCAGTGAGTATAACAGAAATCATTTTCCTCTTACCTATATCTCAAAAGAAATTGTATAGATCCTTTAATAGTGTTAGGCTTTCTAAAGCACAAAAAATACAATAGCATAGGAATGCCAACAAAAAAGGTAGCAATTTCTTGCACAGTAATTCATTTTGTAAGCTTCATTTCCCAAGCTCAGAAAAATGCTCTTTATATAAGTTTGTTTTGAACACAAGAGTCAGCCAATGGTACAACTACGTGCTTTTGCCAGAAGAGGAAGGAGGAGAAAACTGAAATTCCCCTAGGAGCACCTGAAGATTTCCTGTAGGAACATAAAGTGAAGCTATTCTGCTGGGCACTATGGATTTGGACATGTGTGAGAAATTCAAATTGTCCCACAGGTCATTACAATCTTTGAAATGATAAACATCCATTAACTATAGGCAGTTCTTTTAACAACTGAAATCACACTTGATGCCACTATTTTCCACCACAGGTGACACTTGTTATATGTCCAGGCAAACCTCAGTTTATATATATAAAATTTGTTGCTTTGAATACCTTGATTAGTATGGCCTTGTCTGGGCTAATCAAAA
>RJWJ010040541.1:0-13898 GCA_004363605.1 Indri indri
TGGAGGGGACAAACATCCAAACGCTATCCCATGGGGAGGTATCAGCATGGTTTATAGAATGAAACAAACATCATCCCTACCTATGAAGGAGAATCTCGCCTCTTCCATTTTTCCACTTATATTAATACAAATGGCACCTCTAATTTTCCATGCTCATCTCTGATTCTTCTCCCTTCTTCTCTGCTTAGATGGACGATCAACTTCAGTTGATTGGCCCATTAGAGGTCTCTCTGATTTGTCCCTCTCTGTTTCATCCTTGTGATTGGATTCCCAAAACTGCCCCCTGGATGATCTTCAAGCCTTCCAGCTGTCCTTTCAAACTTTCCCACATATTACTATAAGATTATTTCCTTAATACTGTTTTTACCAAGTTATTCACCAGCTCAGACAACCATAATGACTCCCGGCTGCCTACTGAATCAAATCTCCACTCATCTCCGTGCACAAGCTGTATTGGAACCGCTAACTCACAGATTCTCCACCTTCATCACTCACTAACAAAGAAGAAATCCAGCCTGCCATCTTCTAACCACTTGAATTCTATGATTCATATTTCTAACAATTCTCCCATGAATCTTATCATTTCTGCAGTTAGGCATACCACATCGAAACAAGGAATTCTAGAAAGTGTCAGCTTTCCAAGGAGTGTAGGAGTGTACATCTCTAGAGCTTCCAAATTTCCACAGGCTGTTGCCTGGGTCTCTGCCTTGTCTTTACCTCACCGCTAAATACTTCCTTATGCACAATCTTCTCTTCTCTCCCATGAGCATATTTCTTTTTATTTGTTTTGTTTTCTGCCTTTTTACACACTTCTATTTCTTCTTTTCACTGCATAATGATATACCCTTTCTAACTCTAACACCTTGCTTTATTGATCTTATTCTTGACCTAGTAAATAACACCAAGATAGCTTAGCCAACTATCTATGCCATTGGTAAGATATACCATCGGTAATACCACGTACTTTAGATTATGCCATTGGCAAGCCTAAGGTGTAAGCAGAGAAAAAGAAACAGAAATGAAAGGAAAAATAAGAAAAGGTAAAAAAAAAAAAAAAAAAGGAAAAGTTGGGAAGGAGAAATAATAGCTACCATTATCACGTGATTAAAGTGTCCTAGATACTTTCTATATGTTACTCCTCAGAACCACCTTGGAAGGTATGTACTGCTGTCCTCGTTCTTGAAATGAGGATGGACAGTTAAATAACTGGCCTGAGGCTGTACATCTTACTAAGAGTTAGAGACAACATTCCATCCCAGGTGAATTAGGCCCACCCTCTTGCCACTAGAGCATATTACCTCCATAACAAAGAACAAGGGGAAAAAAAAAAGAACATAGAGTGGAGACAGGTAAGGCCTTACCAACAATTGCTTCAAGCGCTACTCAAAAATAACAGCATCATTCATTGCCAAAAATATCTAAAAATAGATATTAAGTCTACAGCATGACAAAGTTTAAGATTTTCTCTTCCCCTCGTTTCCACACCTCCTTAGTTCACTGCATGGAGACACACACACACACATTCACTCAGCTATGAAGCTCATATTACAATTTACATCCTCCTCGTCTTTACATTTAGGTTTGCATTTCATCTTTCTCTTTCTAGTTTTGACTAACACTAACCTTTTAAGATTCTCTTTATTTCTTCCCCTCTTGCCTTAATTCATGTTTCTCTTCCTTTTCTTTATACTCCTTTTATATCAGCCCCTCCTTTTCTTTGGTATTTCTCATCTCCCTCATTTCTTACACATTTCTCTTACTTTATGATAAGAGTGTCAGGCAGGTGTGGTGGCTCACACCTATAATCCTAGCACTCTGGGAGGCGGAGGGTAGAGGATCGGGAGGATCGCTTCAGGCCAGGAGTTCAAGACCAGCATGAGCAAGAACAAGACCCCGTCTTTACTAAAAATAGAAAAAAGTTAGCCGGATCTCTGGAGCCCAGGAGTTTGAGGTTGCAGTGAGCTATGATGGTGCCACTGCACTCCAGCCTGGGCGGCAGAGCGAGACGCTGTACTTCCCGCCTCCCTCCCCCTAAAACAAGATTAGAGTGTCAGGTTCTCAGTAGATGTTTAGTGGTCTGAGCTCTATACTTTCCTCATGCCTGCCCCACCGCTGCCCTTTTTTTCCTGTTGTGCAGGTCATTCCTCCTCCGCTACACATAATTCCCAACCTGGTCTCTCTTAATTGCCCACACCCCTTCCACTGGCTCTCCCTGCCTTCTCAAGAACTTCAAGGATCCTCCCATCTCGATCACTGAACTTCGCACCCCTTTTCCCGCCTTTTTCCTCCCCAAGACTCCAAAGCGCGAGGACTTCATTGTCTTCCTCCCCCATCCTCCAACCAACCCCCACCAGACATCCTTGTTGCCATGACGACCGAGCTACTCAAAGCTGAAGTCAAGGACCTGGTTGCCATGGCTTCTGCTTCTCCGCCTCCTGCCCCGCCCGCGCGCCCTGCAGCGTTGGCACCTGCGCAGTGCGTAGCGCGGCGGGGCTCACAGCCTGGGCGGGCCGGGGCGGGGTTTCAGCCGAGAGGGCGGGCTGGGGGAGAAAGGATAAGAAAGGGAGTGGAGCTGGCGCCTACGGTGGCCGAAGTGGGACGCGCCGAGCCGGAGGCTGCAGGATGGTAGGCTGTGCGAAGAGGGAGGGGAGGGGGAAGCGAGGGGCGTGGGCTGCACCTGCAGGGGGTCCTTGGGGGCCGCCCTCGGTCTGAGCAGCTTTTTCTTCCCTCTGGTCCTCGGAGGCCTCACTTACCTGGGCGGGTGGGCGAGCCGGCCTCGGAAGGAAGAGCAGGAAATGGCATTCGGGAGAGGGGCGGGGAGGGGGCGCATTTGTGGGACGAGAGGGCTGACTAGGGGACGGCGGGACAGTCCCTAGCCGGAAGGATCGCCCGGGTCTCGGTCCAAGGGGGCCAGACCATTGCCGCAGGGAAGTCGCCCGAGGGAGAGGGCGCTGGGGTCTGTTCGTGGAGGGAGGGAGCCGGGGTCGCGGGTCACCTAGACCCTCTTCTCGAGCGGCCCAGACGGGAGCGCAGGGCCCCTGTAGGGAGCGGACTGTGGGAGGGGATAGTTTCCGGATCCAAGGAGTGATCGCCCTGCCTGGGTTCTTGGCCATGCTCGCCTGGAAGCTGGGCCGAGGTCGGGAAGCGAAGTAGGCTCCAGGTCTTGCTCTCAGGGACCCAAGCTTTGGGATCCTGGGCTCGAGGTTCTTCGTTCTCTGTCCCAGATCCCACTCCCTTTCCGGAACCCAGGCCTTCCGTCTTCCTGCTTGCTCCCCACCCCCCTGTCTTAGCCACCCGGAGCTCCCTTGCGCCCCTCTGTTCTCCTTCCCCACCACCAAAAAAAAAACAAAGCAGTTCTCCTGAATTCTGATTTTTAGCCTACTAAGCTAGTACTGTTCCATCCACACAGGGATTCCAGCCCAGGTAATGTCCATGGAGAGGACTCCTGGGAGAAGGAGATAACTCCAGGACGTGGCCCAGACCCCCTAGAACTGGGAAGCTGGGGTGCAGGGGGTAGTGAGGGCTCAGCACTCCATCCCACTTCCCCTAGCTTGCTCTTTGTTCTACAAACATTCCCTAGAGGAACCCCCTGGGTGGCGTGCCCTGAGGGACTGAAAGCGATCTCTGTCACCTGGTGTCTGGCCTGGAGGCACCTTAAAAGGAAGAAAAGTTAAGAGGAAAATGTCAGGGGCCAAATGCTGGCTGGCTGAAGAGAGAAGGGTGGAATTTGGACATCCCAGTCCCATGTGTGGCATTAAACAAGGATACCCCTGGGCACAGGAGGCCAGTGTGTTGGGGACATCATTAAGGACTTATGGCTAGGATGGGGTAGAGAATTAAGGTAGCTTCTTGAGGAATAAAATACCCAGTTTCAGCATGGTGGTGGATAGAGGGAGCATGGAAGAGAACAGGCATCTCTTTGGCACCAGCTATGGGCTTCTTGTCACTGTACTAGGCATTTTACATACCTTTGGAAATAGGTCAGGGAATAATAATAATAATAATACCTAACAGGTTATAGTGCCTGCCATGTGCCAGGCACTGTTGTGTATATCGATTCATTTAATCCTCCTAACAACTCTGTAAGGTAGGTACTTTTATCATCTCCATCTTACAGATAAGGAAACTGAGGCCCAGAGGCATCAAGTAATTTGCCCAAAGTTGTACATAATTAATAGAGCCAGGATTCGAACCCATATGACAGACTCAGAAGCTCCGGCTTCCCCCAGAAGGCAAAACAGACACCTGCTGGCGGGAACACCCAGAGTGGAGGGGCTGGATTTTCGAAAAAAGTAGGAGCAGGAGCTGTGGGTAGAGAAGAGTTAGAGGGGATGAGTTTGGGGCCGTGTGTTAATGGAAGAAAGAGGCTCAGAGAATCAAATCTCTGACCTTCACTTCTGCACTCATCCCCTAGATGCGATTCATGCTGCTGTTCAGCCGGCAGGGAAAACTGCGGCTGCAAAAATGGTACCTGGCTACTTCAGACAAGGAGCGAAAGAAGATGGTTCGGGAGCTGATGCAGGTTGTTCTGGCTCGCAAGCCCAAGATGTGCAGCTTCCTGGAGTGGAGGGACCTCAAGGTTGTCTATAAGAGGTGACTCCCCACCTACTCTCAGACCTACCTAGATCGTGCTGGATTAGAGTTTGGCAATGGGTTAAAAGGGCTGAGAAAAGGCAGTCCCTTAGGTGAGAGGGAGACCTGGGAGCTGAGGACATCTGAAGGACAGTGGTGAAAGCTTCCTTTACTTTCCAAACTCCCCTTGAAGAAATTCTTGTTCCCCACTTGGTTTTGCTGAAGCCTGACACCTGCCTCAGGTACATACTTCTGTCCCTATGGCCCTCTCTTGTCCACTGCACACGTCCCTTGCAGTCTCATTTACCAGTCAGAAATCCTGCCCCACTTTTCACAACGCACAGACACACATACAACACACACACACACCCTTTCCGGTTCCTTCTCTTCTGAGCAGGTGAATTAGTTGGCTCAGGTTTTCGCTGAGTCAAACCAAGCAGGTCAGAGGGCAAGAAGGAAAGAGCATGGGTCCTGCTTGTTTGTAAGACGGCACTAAGAGGTAGAGTGAGCTGCTCTTTGCATACCCTAGGGCCACCCCACCTGTGTCCAGTCAGGGCCCAGTCTCCAGGGCTGGTTGGAGGTTTGAGCCTGGGATGCCTGGGTCCTGAAGCAAGCTCCCAGCTGTGCCGCATGTGCCCCTCTCCTCAGATACGCCAGTCTCTACTTCTGCTGCGCCATCGAGGGCCAGGACAATGAGCTCATCACGCTGGAGTTGATCCACCGATACGTGGAACTCCTGGACAAATACTTTGGCAGCGTAAGTCTCCCCACCCGCCCCGGTTTCCATACCCAGAAATCCCCTCTTCCTATTAAACTTTGAGGCCCTTCCAGTCTCTGCCCTGGAAGTGTCAGGGGAGAGGTGAAGTAGGAGCAGTGAGAACAGTAATTAATCTCCCTTCTTAATCTTTAAGCCTATTAGCCTTGTCCCTTAATCATCCCTGAGCTGGGGGGAGGGTGGGGGCAGAATCTGGTACTTAATCTCCACGGAGAGCCCAGCCTGAACTTCTCACACAGAGACCAAGTTCGGGTTTTATTAGTGGTTCCTGACTTTGGCTTTGCACTGGAATCTTCTGGCGAGTTTTTAAAAATAGCGATGCCTAGGTCCCATTCCCAGAGATTCTGAATGAACTTATCTGGGGTATAGCCTGGGCATTGGCAGACAGCTCAGATCTGAGATGGGAAATAGTAATAACTCCATAATTTGTATCCCACTTAATTTACAAAGTGCGTTCAGGTTCTTGTGTTTTTTCCTCATTCCATCCTATAAGTAGGTATTGATATAAAAACTGAGGCTCAGGCCAGGTGCGGTGGCTCACGCCTGTCATTCCAGCACTCTGGGAGGCCGAGGCGGGAGGGTTGCTTGAGCTCTGGAGTTTGAGAGCAGCCTGAGCAAGAGCAAAACCCCATCTCTACTAAAAATAGAAAATTTAGTCAGGTGTGGTGGTGCTCGCCTGTAGTCACAGCTACTCGGGAGGCTGAGGCAGGAGGATCCCTTGAGCCCAGGAGTTAGACATTGCAGTGAGCTATGATGATGACACCACTGCACTCTACTCAGGGTGATAGAGCGAGACTCTGTCTCAAAAAAAAAAAAAAAAAAAAAAAAGAAAGAAAACCAAGGCTCAGAGACATTCAATGATGTGTAACTAGCCGCTTAGTGGCAGAGCCCTGTTTAGAACTCAAGTCTTCTACCCCATGGTCCAGAATCTCCTCCCTCCCTACCCCACAGTGCTAAGGAGAGAGGCTAGCCCAGCCTCGGTGGGAACATGTCACAGATTTTGGGGGAAAGGCAAGGAGAGCCACAGAGAAGGGTCGAATAGGACAACTAATAGTTCATGATCAGGGAGAAAGAGGCAAGAGGAAGAGAAAAAAAAGCCAAACCTAGTACCAAGGCCTGGTGGTTGGGAGGACATGAGGCCTGGGGCCAGAACCCCAGGTGGGAGGAGTGGTCATAAGAAAGGTGGGGGCTGGGAATGCACCTTGAAGCTCAACTCAGCCTCTGCCTCTCCTCCCAGGTGTGCGAACTGGACATCATCTTCAACTTTGAGAAGGCCTACTTCATCTTGGATGAGTTTTTGATGGGGGGGGATGTCCAGGACACCTCCAAGAAGAGTGTGCTAAAGGCCATCGAGCAGGCAGACCTGCTGCAGGAGGTACGGGCCAGGAACAGTGAGGAGGAGGAAGAGTACCCTGGCAGAGGGTGCCCTGCCTCCCCTGGACACCCTGCCTGCCGCCAAGGGGGCCCCCCTCCCTGTGGCATATGGCCCCCCCCGGCACCCCGCTCTCCAGCTTGTCCTTAAGCCCTGATCCCATGGAGTGGGAGACGGGGGGCAGATAGCCCACCAGTGCTCCCCTTGTTCCAAGCTCTGTCTTCCTCCCAAGACCTGAGGTGTCTTGTCCCATCTGAACCTCTTTTGTCCCACGCCTCTCTTGGCATTAAGGGTTGCTTAGAGAATTAGAGAAGGGGCACATGGCAGATGATTCTTTTCTGCCCTGATTTCTTTTCCCACCCCACCTTTTCTTTTTTTTTCTTTTGCACACACCTACTCAAAAGCCTCTGCTGCTCAGGAGCAAAAGGCTGTGGGAATTTGGGGACGGGGGTCAAGGACGCCTGGATCCAGTGCCCCTGCTACCAGTGCCCCCACCCTCACCCCATTACTGCCTGCCCCCTCTCTGCTGTGCCACTGCTGAGCCTTGATGCAGGGAGATGAGTCACTGGAATCTGCAGTGATGAGCGAGCTGCCTGAGCTGGCTCTGAGGAGGGGGAGAGATGGGGGCGGGGGGGGCCCTCTCTGCAGTAGGAGAGCGGCAGAGTTGAGCTGTTCCCTCACCGGTCCAGTGTCCCCTCGACATGCACACACTCACACACACTCACACATGCCCGTGCCCTGGCTCACAAACCCACCCGTGTTGCTAGTGCTCTGCCCAGGCCCTAATGACTCATCTCTCTGCAGTCTGGTTCACCATCCCTCAGGGACCTGGTGCCAACCTCCTACTGCCTCCCCCTACTCTGAAAAACAACACCCCACCATCTGCACCCCCAGCCCCACAGCAGCAGATTTCCATTCTCCCCGTCCCAGCTCCACTGCCTTTGCCCCCAGGTACTGAGGAGGAGCCCCTGCTCCCCAAGCTCGGGGCTTTAGGTTCTCTGGGTGGTGATGGACTGACCCTGGACCCCACTGCCACCATTCATTCACTGGCTCTGGGTGGCCCCAGGAGGCTGGCGAGCTGCCCTGAAGGGCTCGCAGCACCCCAGCCTTGGGTTTACGTTGGCTTCTCTCCCTCTCCCCGTGTCTCTCTGTGCTCCCCCCAACCTTCCTCGTGATTGCTGTCGTCTTGCCCACCCTGTCTGCCTCTCCCGGTGTCTGCGTCACCCTCTGTCTGTCTCTGCCTCAGGAGGATGAGTCGCCACGCAGTGTGCTGGAGGAGATGGGTCTGGCGTAGTCCGGCCGCCCGGCAGGGCATGGAGCCGGGAGCTGGTGGGGAGCAGGGCGTGAGTGGCTGCTTCTCCTCGTCTGGCCCAGGGCCCTTTTCTCGGGGGACCCGGCTGCTCCTCTGCTGCCTAACCTTCCTTTGGAGTGAGCTGTGGGCTCTGGCCCTTGAAACATTCCCTCCCTCCACCCCTCCTTCCTGTTTCCCCTTTGCCACTGAAGGTTCTAGGAGCTAGGAGACAGGAAAATGTGACCAAGACAGGGGTGCTATTTGGCTTTCATTCCCTGCCTTTGAAGAACCAATGTTCCCCCAGATGTCCTCCCCTCCCTATAACTGTAAATATATAAATATGTCAGGTTAAAGGGAAAAGGTTTTCAGGGCTCTTCTCTTCCCCATGCCCGTGACCTACCTCCACCCTCCCCCATCCAGCCAGGGCAGCTCCTCTGCCTGGGAGGGCTTCCCTATGGTGAGAGGGAAGGCCTTTGCCCTCCCCTGCCCGCTCCTTCTCCTTGGCTGTAGTGGGGCCTCTGTCCAGTGCCAGGGGAGGAATAACATAGTTAATTTTTTTCTAACCTTGCCACTTTGAGGGAAGGAAGGGTTGGGGGAGGGGCGGGCTTGGTGGGAGCTGGCCCTGTCCCTCCCTTCAATCCAGTTCTGGGCGAGGCAGGAGCTGGGGGAGGGTGGGGGTGTGTGTGTCTGCCTTTATTTCCTTTCTTCTGAAATAAAAGGAAAAGCATTTCTGGATTTCGCTTGCCTTGGGCTGTGTGGAGAAAGGCTGGGCTGCTGGCGTCAGTGCCCTTTAGCTTTTTGTCCTGAACTAGGAACTAAGGTTGCCAGACTTGGGAAGAACAATAGATGACACTCAGCTAAATTTGAATTTCAGATAAGAAACAAATAACTTTGGGAGCAGGGGAACCGTGTCCCAAGCAATGTTTGGGACACTCTTAATTCTAACAACCTATCTGATGTTTATCCGTAATTCAAATTTAGGTGTCCAGTATGTTATCTGGCCACCTCACCCCAACAGATTTTCATGCTCGATGCCTTTGCCCAGGGAGGAACAACTCCTGGGGACGTGGGTCTACTTCTCCTAAGATTTCTTTGTAGGAGATTTCATTTGCCTGGCTTAGTTTCGTTTGGGGAGGATAATCAGAAGTTCAAGGGTGTCTGGGATTAGAAAAGGGTTAAGAAATGGGGAGAATTGGGGTTTCCCTGTGGCTGTCACCCCCTGCTCCCCACATTTCTTGTGAAGCACCTAGGACCAGGGAATTCAGGGAGCAGTTAAGGGAGAGATGTCTAAGCAGTCCTGGCATCAAGGAAAGAAGAGCCTCCGAAGTGCCCAGAGCTGTGGCACCTTCTGTGCAAAGTTATTTTCTTTTGAACCAGAAGCTTGCTGGGCTCATCCCAGACAACCGACTGTTACATCCACTCTGCTTCTGTCTGTTCAGCCCTGGGGACCAATGCCTTTCACTACCACCACCCCCAAGCTGGACATAGACTTTCGAGTTTCCTAATGTGTGTGAGCCATACTCTGCTCCCAAATACGGTTTCAGTGGTTCTCCAACCAACCCTGGCTTTGGTTTGGGGTAGGGAGCCAGGACGAGCGTTGTGGCTGGCGCTTCCCTCACCGCCCCTTGGGAAGGACCACACAGGCCCAAGGGGACGGGTGAATAACCGAGAACAAAGTCCTAATAAAATAGTCACTTTTATTTCTTAGCAAAACTATTTCCTCCGTGAGGGGTATTTACAACAGAGAAAGGAAAGAAGGGTAAATACACAGCGACTTGGGAGTGGGTGGAGAGGCTCTGGGAGGCCCGAAGGGCTGGAGACAGACACGCTTCACACAATTAACTGGAACTGCTTTTTCCGGTTTTGGACGGGGACGTCCCGTCCCTCGCGGGGAGGAAACTCGCACAAACCACCTGCCCGCCTGGGCTGGCCCCAGGTCACCCGTGAGTGAGTTTTGGGAGTTCGGGCCACAGAAAGAGGTCCGACAGGTCCCGGCACAGCTCGGGGGCGGGGCGGAGGCGGGGCCGGGCGGCGGCCGAGGGGCGGGGCCAGGGCGCATGCAAACACCGACAAGGGAGAGGACGACACGGAGGGGGGAGTGGCGCGCGCGACGGGGGCGCGCGGGGGCGGGGCCGGGGCGGGTCACGGGCGCCGGAGCAGCACGTGCTCGATATAATTCTCCAGCTCCTCCTGCTCCTGCAGCCGGCGCTCCTCCGCCTCCGCCTCCTCCTGCGCGCGCCGCGCCTGGGCCTCCCGGTCGGGATAGTGGCGCGAAGGTGGCAAGGCGTGGTGATAGTGGCGGCGGCGAGAGGCCGCGGGCGGCTGCAGTGTCCGCGGCCGGATATAGTTTGGAAAAGGGTGGTAGGGCCCTGGGGGAAACACCTCGTCCTCCTCCCGATCCCAGGGCGGGAGCACCTCGTTCCAGTCCGGCAGCTCGTCTCGAGCAGGGGCGGGGACCGGGGGCGGGGGCTGCGGGGAGCGGACGTGGGTGGGGGCAGGGGCGGCCCGGGGGGCCGGCACGGGCTCGGGAGGGGCGTTCTTCTTCCGCTTCCGCTTCTCCTCCACCTCCTCGATGATGCTGACCACGTCGTCAGCGGGCAGGTGGAGTCTGGTGGACAGCTCGATGAGGCTATCGATCGTCTGCGGGTCCATCTCCTCGTCGTCGTCCTCCTCCTCCCCGCCCTCCTGTGTCCCTTCGTCCTCCTTCCGCCGGTGGCCCGGCGTCTCCTCCTGGGAGCGCTTGTCCTCCGCTCCGGCTTCCCCGTCCTCCTCCTCCGCGAACAGTAGCGCGTTCTGCCTCGCCCTCTCCGCCTCCTCCGCCTCTGCCTCCGCCTCCGCCGCCTCCTCATCCTCTTCCCCCACCCTCTCCTCCCCGCCGCGTCTCTCCTGCTCCGCCTCCTCCTCTTCCCTTTCGCTCTCTCGCTCCTCCGCCGCCTCCTGCAGCCCCCGACCCCCCAGGCCGCGCAGCCGGGCCCCGCCCTGCAGCAAATACTGGAGCAGCAGGTCGGAGGCAAGGTCTGCCAGCCGCTCTTCCTGCGCCGCGGCCTGCCGCGTGGCCTCAGCCTGCCGCCGCCCGGCCTCTACCTGCGCCAGCCCTTGCTGTAGAAGGCGCTCCCCCGCCTCGGAGCCACCCAGGAGTGAGCTCTCAGGCCGGCGAGCCTTGGGGAAGGGGGCACCCAGGCCTTGGTACGCCTTGGACAGGGGTGCCAATGCCTCCCCTAGGTGTGTTTTGGGGGAGGTCACTCCATCCCCGAACTGGTGGGTTTCGGGAAGGGGCCCGCTCTCGGGCATACGCGCCTGGAATTGCGAGGAGCCCGGGGGCGGCAGGGGCGCGCGCTCTGGGACGCGCGCCTGGAACTCTCCCCAGGAAGCGCGCCACACGCGCTCCGGCCCCGGGCTCTCCAGATTGACTCGGGTCAGCGTGTGCGTGCGGGTTTCCGTCTCTGCTGCCGCTGTCTCTTGCTGGCGCTTAGCGCTACTTGGACTGAAATCTCGCAGTTCCTGGAGCAGGGACGCTAGCGCCTCGAGCTCCTCGGAGGGGTCGCCTGCCTCGGGCCCATTCTCCTGAGTCTGAGGGCGAGGAGGAGCCGCAGGCTCCTTGGTCTCTGGCGCCGGGAGGCTGTGGGTCTGGCTGCGCACGGTCTCGGTCAGCAGAGCTTCAGCTGCTTCTTCCGCTGGCCCCTGCTGGGAGCCGCCTGGCGCGGGGGGCGAGGCTGGGTGGTCGAGTGCCTGCAGCAGCACGGCGGCCAGCGCCCGGGGATCCACGCCCTGGAAAAGCTCTCCCTCGTCCTGCGGCTCGGAATTTCGAGCAGCTCGGACCTCTAGGGCGCTGCCATCCTTTTGCCCGGGCACTGCGTCCCCAGCTACCGGCTCTTTATGCTCAGAGCTGAGGGGAGGAGGCTGCGCCTCAGGGCGACCCGGGGGCGCTGCTCCTAACCACTTGATCAGTAGAAGGAAGCAGAAGAGGGTAGAAGCCGGCAACCTGAGGGATTTCATGACCAAGAGGCTGCCAGAGACTGAAAAAGAGAAAGGGCCAAAGAAAGAGGATTTCTGTAAGAATTACCCGCTCTCTAATTCTACATTCCCTCCCCCACATTTAAGCAGGAAATCCGGGGCTTCCCTGATCCCCTAACCTTACCCAGAAGAGGGACGTTTAGGAGCACAGGAGGAAGATGTTGTGCCGATCTCTGGAGTCGCGTAAATGGGAAAAGAACGCCCGAAACCCTCGCTCACCCAGTGCCTCCTCGCCCCCTTCCCTGAGCCATCTCACTGCCATCGCCCACGTACTAAGCAGCAAGGATAAGAAAAAAAAATCTATGCTCCCTCCCCATAGGACTTCCCGGATGGTGCGTGGGCGACTTCAGCAGCAAAAGAAAAGCTGAGACTCCCCCATTTACCAGGGACCCTTACTGGGGGCTCCCCGCTGTGTTTTCAACATCCCCATCCAGGAGGAGAGAGAACCCTCCCTCACGCCCACGGCTGCCGAGGGTTTGAGGGACGGACAGCGGAGTATTTACCAGCTGGTGTCACGACGCGGGAGGTGGAGAGGAGGGTCGGGGCGGGGTGGGACAGGGGAAGATCGGGACGCGTCCGCCTGGGCTCCGAGCGGTGGCTGGGGTATGAGCGACGGTCGCAGTCTGGCGTCCAGTGGGCTGGGCTCAGCTGGGTCGGCGCAGCTCCGAGCGGCTCGCTCGCTCCGGCTTCAGCACGCTGGACAGCGCCCGCGCCTCCACCGCCTTATAAAGGGGCGCGCGCAGGGTCACGTGGGCGCGCCCCTCCCCATTGACGTCAATGTTCATTCATGGGGAAGCGGGCGGGCGCCCGGAGGAGAGAGAACGCCCAGCGATTGGAGGGTGCCTACCTATCCCCGCCTGCGCCTGCGCGTTGGGGCCTTTGGCTCGAGGGGTGTGCGCTAGGCGAGCTCCGGGAAATGAATGAATGAATGAAGGAAGGAATGAATGAAATGCCAAGGCGGGCGGGGCGGGGGGCTATGAATGAATGAAGGAGGGACGAAGAGAAAAGGATGAATGAATGAATGGGGAAATGAATGGAAGGGTGGATGCAGAGGCGCTGGAAGGCGGGAGGGTGGGTTACAAAGCAACTTGCAGCTGCGAGAGCCCGCGTTGCTGAACGGAATAGGATAGGGGCACCCTCAGCGTCTGACTGGGCACCACTAGGAGATCGATGCTGGGGACGGGGAGGATGAGGATTCGAAAGCCGAGGAGTGGGCCGGGCTCCCACCCCGAGACTGTGGTCCGTAGGGAACACGCCCAAGGACGACGTGAACCTGAGAGAAGAGGGAACGATCTGCGCGCCTGCGGGCGCCGTCCGCGGGTCTGCAGCGCGGGGTGGTGGCCCCAAGCCGGGGCAGATGGGTGGATCTTGCGATTTTGGCAACCCCATCGGAAAGGGTCCGAGTCGGCAGAGAAAGGGGAAAGATTGAGGATGTGTGTGCCTCTAGGTCGTGTCTTTTCACGACCGGTGCGTGTCTGGAGAAAAAGGTGTGTTTGTCCTTCTGTCCAGCTGACTGCCGCGTATGTCGGGGCCCCGCTGTGCCCCTTTCCAGCCCACCTCTCCTCACCCTCCTCCAGTTTCTTTCCCTCCCGCCGCTTCCCCCACCCTCCAAGGACGTTTGGAGGGCGAGACCAGACCAGGTGGGGAGGGGGTTGCGCAGGTGGGGGGGTGACTCAAGTCCAGCCCTCTCCACCGCTTAAAGGGAAGGTTTGAACGCGATGCGAGGGGGGCCGTGCAACGTCAGAGATAGCCCCTCTCTGCCACCAGACCTTTCGACCGTATCTCCTGCCAGAGGGGTTGGGGCTGGGGGCTTGGACAGCTAGAGGTTCCGGGGGTGGGGGGAGATGACGCACAGATTGCGCAAAGAGAATCCA
>RJWJ010040542.1:0-13929 GCA_004363605.1 Indri indri
TGAAATTAAAAAAAAAAAGAAAGTTGTGTAAAAGCAGGTTTCATCCCAATATAAGAAAGAACTTTATGGAGGCCAAGAGCATCTAAAGATGAACTCTGCTTCTTCAGGAGGTGTTGACAGTGACGATGACGATCGCTTATTCCACTTGTCTCATGTCCGTCTCATGCAACCTTCACCACAGCCTGGTGACACGGGAACAATTACCAACCTCATTTTACAGGTGAAGAAACTGAATCCCAAAGAAGCTACATAACTTGCCCAAGCAACAAAGCCGGTGAGCACTAGAGACAGCCTTTAAAACCCAGGCCCGCCTGATTGCGGGACCTCACGGCATCCACAGCCCTCAAAGAGCAAACTTCAGAGCCCGGGGTGCACATCTGGTGGGCTCCATGTCGCTAGCTCTCACTCCTCCTCTTCCTGGTGCTGTGTTGCTCTCCCTCCATAAACAGCCTCCCCCCTCTGACTCCCTGTTGACAGACCAGCTCTTCCCAGGCGGGGAAGCACTTTTCTGGACTGGATGCTGGTGCCTCTCTGACCCATCCATCCCTGAGGAACTGGGGGTGGAGCAGTGGAAGGTGTCTTTGCAGGCAGGCTTACACCTCCATGCTCTCTGCAGCCAGCTCTTCTAACACCGCTTAACCTCCTCCTTTGGATGGCTTTCCAGGGCCAGCAAGGATTAAGCCCAAAGAAAAGGTAGGCCCTTGCCCAGCTCTGGGGAGGTAACATTTAAGCCCTTGGAATGTCTGCCTGATAAGAGTGTCTGTATTTTTACCTGGGGTCCTTGGGCCACTCAGTATCAGCCTGACCTCTGGAGGGGCTAGAGACTGAGGTCAGTCGTGCAGGTGTTCTGTGCCCATGTGACCAATCCCAGGGAAAACTAGACACCAAGGCTCAGGTGAGCATACCCGGCTGATAGTAATTTGTGCATGTTGCCGCACATTGTTGTTGACTGCACTGGGAGAGGACAGCTGGAAACCCACACTGGGACTCTCCGGGACTCTGCCTGTGTACTTTTCCCACTGCTGATTTTCACCTGTATCCTTTTGCTGTGATAACCTGTAACTGAGTATAACAGTTTTGCTGAATTCTGCGAGTCCTTCTAGTAAATTGCTGGGTCCGGGAGTGGTCTTGGAGACCCCTGAACAGCAGTCCTCTGGATCCTCCTTGCTCCTGGCTGCTCTGTCTTGTCACCTCCTGCTTCAGGTCTGGGCCTGGCTCTCTACAGGTTCCCTGGCACCTGCCTCTTGGACCTCTTGGCCTCCAAGTCTGCATTGCCCAGGGATGGCACACACGGTATCTGTCGGCCCAGCCATGCCCATGGCCAGCCCTAGCTCCTGGAGAACCCCAGCCCAAGCCAGAGCACTCGGCTCTTCACTTCCCAGGGAAAGCCAAACAACTGCTTGGTAGAGATGACACAAGACATCAAGGAGAGGGAGTGAGGGACGAACCAAATCACTTTAAAGCTCCTCTCAAACCCCACAATGCGGATTCTTAGATGTGTCCATTTAGTTTGGATGCTTTGAGTCTGGGGCAATGACAGGATTTTCAAGTGGAAATGTCCTCTTGAGTGCGCACAGAGGGGACTGGGTAGACAGATGAGGATGGGAGAACATTCCTAGAACTGGGCCCTGCTTGGGAGGTGAGAGGTGAGCAGGGAGCTCAGACTGCAGGCAGACTTGGGAGTCCTGGAAACCAACTAGCCGGGCTGCTTTTCATAGCACAGCTCTGGTTTCCCAGAGCTTTCTGGGGAAGGCACCCCTTTCCTGCCTGCCAACTTCTCAACCCCACCTGGCACCAAAGGGCCTAGCCTCCGAGACACAATTATGAAAGCTACGCAAGGATGCTAATTGCTGTATCTGACCTCCCTTCAGATAACAAGGGAATCGCCCTCCCTAATTAGCCCTGCCGCCGGTAGACCAGCAAAGCCAAATGTTTATTATGGGATGAATGCACTTACTGTAAATTTTGACATATGCTGTAGAAAGATGTTGGATAAATAAGACTTCAGAGGCATGGGTTGTTTAAATAATGAATACCCACTGCTGCGGGTGATAAGGGTGGAGAGGAACAAGGCAAAACAGAAGCAAAGGATCCTGGAGCAGTGCTCAGAGCCAAGGAACAGACTCTGGGATGCGGGCCAGAAGGCCAGGGTGAAGAAGAGCACGTGTGCTCAGTGTCCAGGCCTCGCTCACTGGGACCTTGGCGCTCCTGTCTTCCTGGAAACGCCTTCCCTTCCTCACATCCACCCAACCCCATTCATAGTCCCTGGAGAAAGGATGACAAATTGTTTGCAAAACAACCATTTCCCATTTCTTGGGAAACAATGACAAATGGTTTATGAAACAAAGGCAGAGGAAAGGTCAGGAGAAAAGTGCCACCCTCCCACCAAAGACTCTAAAGCCAGTGTCTGTCTGCATAGACCCTGTGCTTCTTGTTGTCGATGGCTTGCTTCTTCCCAGGAAAGGGGGAGGTAAGCACATGGAAGCCTGATTGTGTGCCTGGGCTTCCTGGGCTGGGCAAGATACACAGAGGAAGTCATTTCTCCCAATCAGGGAGCCCCAGTGCACAATGTTCTAAGGCATTTAGGAAGGGAGAATGCTGGCTTTATGGTTTCTATTTATCCCTGAAGGTCTAGTTCTGGTCGAGCAGACCACACACCATGGCAGACAGATACCTACACGTGGCTTAGGAAAGACAACCCCGGAACCCATCCTGCAGGGCTCAGGCCTGAATGGCTGATCCATGAGCAGATCTCACAAAGATAGCTGTGTTTCTTCCAGATCCTTGGGTTCCATGCATTCAAGGAGAGAGACATCCTTTCATTTCAGTGGATGGAAGTCGTTAAACATGTATCAGTAGTGTTAGGGAGGCAGGGACTCCTGGTAACTGCACAGACACCCAGGACCCATGGAAACCATGCTTGTTTCAGACGCATGGCCCAGCCTTTGACCTCTGCTTGTCAAGGCTACCTTTTAGCCTCGGTCCTCTGCAAATAGGATAGCTCATGACCTCCATCTCTGCTTCTCTTCCTAACAAGCCCAGATCTCTGTGTCTTACAAAAACAAAGGCATATTTCCACTCATGATGCACATCCTATATGGGTCAGCAGAGGCCTCTGCTCCACTTAGTCACTCAGGGACCCAGACTCCAGAATTTGCTGTTGCAGACAGGAGATTGCTGGCGGGCCGTTGGTGGGCTCTTCTATGCTTCAGCCCAGCCGTGACACATGAGCTGCTCACAGTTTGTGGACCAGATCTGGCCCCATGGCGCCACCTCAGTGCAAGGGGACTGGGACATGTGGAGGAACTTTGGGGGAGCAGCACCGTTTATGCCTCAGACCGTGTCAGAGGGGCTAGTGGGGATTTGCATTCCTAGCAACACCTCTGAGCCTCCCCTGCCTACCCTTCACGCATCTGCACAGCACAGAATCAGATCTCAACAGTCCCCTCAATTTACTGGTGGAGAAACTGAGGCCAAGAGGGCATGATTGGTGTGGGGGCAAGCCCCCTGCAGGCACCTCCACCAGCAGCTTTCCAGTCTAGTGCGGACCCTCCAGCGCTATTCCCTGTGGTCCCTCCTGGTTTGCTTGCTGACTCCCTCTCCCTTGTAATTTTTATTTCATTATTCTCCTCCCCTCATACGGAGGAACTTCCAAATGTCATTCTTTCTTTAGTTTTTCACCTCCGCGGAGCCCTCCTTTTCTTTGTCTCCCTCCCTCGGGCAGGCGCTTTTCCTGTGAAGGGCTCTTTTTTCCTCCTCCTACGGAGCACGCTGACCTTTTCCTCTTCTCCGTAGGACAAAGCCCAGCCTGGCGCACTCCTAACGGGAATTGGCTCTAGAAGTCCGGTAATTGCTCTGTCCTTGTTATTGAATCCGTGAAGCCAGCCTTGGCCAGGGCAGCGCCCTCCCTTTTACCCGCTCTCTTGCTGGAATCAGGCTGCAGATGGGCTGCTAACGAGGTGACCAATTAACAAGCGCTAAATAACCCCAAAATGGTCTTTTTCTCCCTGGCCAGATTTTCAGGCCCCTTTGTTCCTCCTTGGGAATCTGTCCACTGTGACAGGCCCACAATGGGGACTGTTCCCAAACCTGACCCTGTGAGAAGCTGACCCACTCAGGCCACGGTCACAAGACCCTGGTACCCGACTCCTTTGCGCTGGGGGCCATGGGAGCAAGGAGGATTCCTGCCTCTCAGGAATAATAATAAAACCACCCCACGTCAGTGACCACTTACCACGTGCTACATAATCCTCGTGAAACCTTTCATTCATTATTTCATCCAACAAACATGAATTGCATACTTCTGATGTGCCAGATGCTATACAGGACAGGCAGTCTTGACCTTAGACTTGGGTAAAAGGGACGCTCACCCCAAGGCTTCCTGGAAATTTTCTAAGCCCCTCTCCAGTGCCTGGTCCTGCGGGGGCTGGCAATGGTGACCAAGGAGGGAACCCTCATCCCCACAAGAGCTCTGTCTCTGCTTCTCCCCACCCTCAGACACACACACACACACACACACACACACACACACACACACACACACACACACAGAAGGTTGACCAGATGCCTATGGAATTTCTTCCGGGCATGTGGACTGGTGAGCAGACTGCTTCCTCTAGCCATGGCAGTGTTTCTTCCATGGGCAGGGGTCCCATGAAATATGGCCACCAGGATGGGTGCTGACATGCTGAGTTTGGGTGACTCAAACTATTTATACAGGCAGAGGCTCTACAAAAACAGGTACCCAGGACTCCACACAGCCTATAGGTGGCCTTGACACTAGAGCTATGAGAGTGAGCAAAACCCCATGGCAGTCATAGTTACAAATATTAATCAAATGGGGATCAGAGACGAGAACAGAAGGTATCTGAGACTTCGCAACAGCAGATCCAACCAATTGTGCAAGGAAGATGCTGTTATCACCTCCATTTTACAAATGGAGAAACTGAGACACAGAGATGTTGGATTCCTGCCTGATGGCCTACTGCTAATAGAACCAGAAAAAGACTGAGGAACTCACTTCCTTTGAGTCCCAAGAAGTGCAGGACTTCCCCCATCTGCTTGAGATGAAGGAGGAAAACTCTGAAGAGGGAGGTGGTAGTGATGAGGACGATTTTACCAGCAAGTGAGAGAAAACCCAGCACAAACTTACTCAGACAAAAAAAGAAAAACAGGGGGTTGGGTATTAATTGGCTCTTGAGGGGTCCAGGAGTGTTTATATTCAGGCTCGGCTGGATGGAGGTGCTTAGGTGATGTCCTCAAGAATTGGCCCTTCCCCTCTCTTCACTATCTTTTTTTAAATTGGGGTTTAATTTACATCTAGTAAAATGCATAGATCTTAAGAGTACAGTGCAGTGAATGTCTACACACAAAATCACCACCTGGATCAAGCTGCAGAATTTCCAGCACCCCGTAAGATTTCCCTTGGCCTCACTGTACACAGCAAGCCCTTCAGGGCTAACTTCTGTCACCCTTATTTGGTCTTTCCCATCCTGGTTTCGTACAAGTGGAATCCTAAGGTGGCAGGTACCCTCGTGGGCTGCCTTTGCTCATTCGGGACCATGAATGTGAAATGTATGTTCCTCGTATGTAACAGAGTCTGTTCTTTTCATTTCTGTGTAGTGTTTTGTCCTGTGAATGTACCACAAGCTATTGTTGATGGGCACATAGGTGGCTTCCAATTTTGGCTATTGTGGACAAAGCTGCTATGTGCATGTCTTTTGGTCAACCCAAGAGTAGAGCTCTGAGAAATAGAGTGTACGTTTGGCCTGAGTGGTATTTCCAAAGGGTTTTCCGAAGTAGTTATCTCAGTTGACACCCTCACTTGCATTTGTCAGTTGGATGGTATGTCTTTTGGTTACTGATTTGTAGACATTCTTTGTATGTTCTGAATATTACAGTCTTTTTTCTTATATATGAGTTGAAAATATCTTGTCCTAATCTGTAGCTTGCTGCTTCTCTCTCTTCATGGCGTCTATTTCTGAGTAGAAGTTCTTAATTTAATAAAGCCTGATTTCATACCTGTCGTGTCTTTAGTTCTGTGTCTGTACATGTGTCCACATGCATGTAGAACCTGCTGAAGAAAACTCAGGCCACCCCAAAGCCATGCATATATTCTCCTTTGTTTTCTTCCGGAAACTTCATTGTTTTAGCTTTATGTTTATATCTATGATCCTTCATGCATTTATATTTGTGAATGGTGTGAGGCGGAGGTTAAGGTTCATTTTTTTTTTCCACATGAATATCCAATTAACCCAGTACCGTCTATTAAAAAGTTCATCATTTCCCCTTCTGAATTGCAGTGATGCATTTGTTGTAAATCAGGTGATGGTACTCCACTATTCTTTCCCCTTTATTAGCCACTTTGTATGGTGGCAAGGTCGTCCACCTGTGGCCCCAGGCTTACATCTGATCAACTTAGCAGCCGAAGGTTAGGAGCATGCCGCTTTCCCATCAGTGCAGTCCCAGCACTGCACTTGGCTTTCCGTGCTAATCCTTGGATCAATCCCTGGGATCACATGCTGATTGGCCAGTGTTTGGTCAGAGGTCCACCCCAAAGGTGGGATGGAGGGCACAGACAGAATCCCCACCCAAACCTCTGGACTGGGATAAGAAAGCTGTGGCCCTTCAAGGCAAACTTGAGATGCCGTTACCAAAAGAAAGGGAAATGGATGCTGAGATAAGCAAGACAAAAACAACTTAGAGAGACCCCATGACCACCAGAGGGGCCCTAGGTCTACTGAGTTTTCATTCTCTTGCACCAGCTTAATCGTGGCGTGCTCTTGGGCACCAGGGACTGCACAGGGCACTGCAAGTGGTATAGGGCGGCTTTCCAATTTTGTGCACACCCTACCTCTGGTGACAGATAACATTAAGGAAACCTGAAGAATGATCCAGCATCACTGATCGCTTGGGTTATCAAGGGAACCCTGGCCAGTGCTGGGCACCCGTGAGCTGCCACTGCCAGGCTATCCGGGGAAAGCAGGTCTGCAGAGTTTCACATCATGCCTCATTTCACCAGGTGTGATTTCCAATGAGACATCGCTCCACTGGGGACTAATGATGCGGGAGAGTTGAGCAGGGAGGCTGTGATTTCCAATATGCACCAGCCAGTCATTACTAGCAGGAAATGGATTTTTGCTGGGTAATCAAAGTCAAATCCCTCACTTCTCCCACCCTTAAGACGCCCCCCACCACCAGCCCCCATCACATACAAGGTGACCTCACTGTGCCCTCACTGTTCCCTGGGTCCTCAGTGAACCAAAGTCTAAGCCAGGCTCCCTGCCATTCCCCCTTCCCCTCCCAAGTAGACTAAACATCATCCTCTCCCAGGATACCTGGTTCCCGGGTGGGGAGCCGTGGGGGGCTGTGGAGAAGGACAGGGAAGTAGGAGGGGTGCGGTCACAGGAGGGAGGTCTTCACCTGGTGGGGAGTGCAGGAGAAATAAAGCAACAATGTCAGAGGTTTAATCAACCTTTGAAGACTTCACAGTGTTTGGACAGAAGTGTGTGAATAATATTCATTTGGATTGGCACCTGTGCACACCACTGAAAGGAAAATAGCATTTTGTCGCAGCTGTGATGAGGAGCAAGCAGTCTGGGGAGACAGGCTCCGCATCTCCTGGAAGCTGTGAAGGTGGGTTTTTTCCCTTTTGTTTCCGACTCAGTGTGACCCTGTGACTTCTTGAAAATCCAGTGGCCCAGAGTCAATGCCTGACATTCCTTTTTCAGCTTCTCCAGACAGAGCGGGAACAAGAACATACTTGGCAAGGGCATTCAGCCAGGCTGTGAGAGGCCAGGTTTCAGGTCCCGGCCACGGCCACGCCACTGGCACAGTGGGTGGCCCTGGATAAGTGGGATTATGCCTCTGGGCCTCTGGCCTTCCTTATTTCCCAGTTTGCTGTGAAGATCATAGTAGGAGGGTGATCCTGAAAGTTAGAGGGTTCTTTGAGGGGGATGCATTTCCGCTCCTCCTGAAGGAAGCTGGAACCAACAAGACAGTGGCCTTGAGTGCCTCCAGGACCCGGCACCTTCCACAACTCCTCCCCTCTTATTTCTCAGCAGGAGTGTGACTCCTCATCCCTCTCCTATGTCTCCCCGACCCGGGACAGTCGGGTCTCAAGGGTAAAGAAGAATCTCTGTACCCCAACCACAGGCACTGCTGGAAGTTGGGCGTTGTCAGCCTTTGCTCTGGGCTCCTGAACCAGCTCCCCAGGCACGATGGCTCTGACAATCAGGCCTGTGCCTGCACTGCCTGCAGCACCCCAGCCTCCCGGGGATCAGAGCCCTCCCGTCCGCCACCGGCTTGTTGAGAGACTCTCACCCAGCATGGCCCCTGGGCTGCCGCGACAAGAGTGCATGGTGCTCAGCACTCTGGGTGCTCCAGGCCTCCCCAGGCCAGGCTCTCCTGAGCCTTCCATCCCCCTCTCCGAGGGGCGCTCTCTCCTCCTTCCCGGGATCTTCCCTGCCCTGGTCTCTCCCAGCCACTGCCCTATGGGAAACCCTCCCCCACACCTACGCCTCTGTTCCCGCCCCTTCCCTTCTCGCTCCTTCCCGTCTTCCTTTCTCTCTCCCCTTTCCTTCCCTTCTGCTTTCTCTTGTCCTCCTGCTCCTTCTCCTTCATCTCCACGCCTCACGCCTCCTTTCTTCCCCAAGTCTCCTCTTTTCTATCTTCCAACACAACTATTTCCAGGGAGCAACCTGAGTCCCTCCTCCCAGCCAGCCTCCTAAACGATTCTAGTGTTGGATTTTCTGAACTATTGCTTCTAGGTATTTCCTAAACATACATCTTTTTTTTTTTTCATTTTTATTCTTTCATTTATTTATTTAAATTTCAGAATATTATGGAGGTACAGACATTTTGGTTACATATAATGCCTTTGCCTCGCCCAAGCCAGAGCTACAAGGATGCCCTTCCCCATACAGTGTGCTCTGCACCCATTAGTTGTGAGTTTACCCACCCCCACCACCCCCTCCCACCCATCTGGCACCCAATGAATATTACTTCCATGTGAGCTCCTTAGTGTTGATCAGTTAGTACCAATTTGATGGCAAGTACATGCGGTGCTTGTTTTTCCATTCTTGTGATACTTCACTTCAAAGGATGGGCTCCAGCTCTATCCAGCATAATATAAGAGGTGCTAGGTCACCATTGCTTTTTGTGGCCGAGTAGAACTCCATGGTATACATAGACCACATTTTATTAATCCACTCGTATTGACATATCTTACACCATGCACGTGGGATCCACCACCCGGCAGGAGGTCACACAGTTGGTGGGGACACATAGCCCATGCACGGCACAGATGGGCCCACCACACTGGTCACACAGGATGGGACTGTCACCAGCACCACTCTCCTCCTGTGGGCAGCAAAGCAGAGCCACCGAGATTTGGAGTAGAAGAGCCCTTAGGTATCATCTGGGTCCTCAATCCATTGCAAGTCCTATCAATACCAATACAGCTTGTTTGCTATTTGAAATAATATAATATTAGATATTAATGCCTAATATTATGTCCGTATCATAGTATCATATACCATACTGCAGTGTGGTGTAGTGTCTATATTATAGTATTAGATAATGTCTAATATTAGATATTAATGTCTACCTAGAGAAAGAACTAAACTAGAAGAGCCACAGAAACTCTAAACATAAAGAACAAGAGGAAGAACCTGCTCTATAAAGTATTAAAACTAGTTTAAAACTGTCATTTTTTTTTTTTTTTTTTTTTTTTTGAGACAGAGTCTCACTCTGTTGCCCAGGCTAGAGAGAGTGCCGTGGCGTCAGCCTAGCTCACAGCAATCTCAAACTCCTGGGCTCAGGCGATCCTACTGCCTCAGCCTCCCGTAAAACTGTCTTAATTAAAATAGTTCATTACTGGTGAGAGACGGGAGAGACAGTTCGATGGAAAACAATAGAAACCAGAAATAGGCCTAAATACAAAACATAATTTAGCCTGTGACAGAGGAGGCATTTCAAAGCAATGGAAGGAAAGTCTGACCTGATAAATGATATCGGGTAATTCTCTAACTCTGTGCTGTCCAGTGTGGTAGACACTAGCCATGTGTGACTATTGTGCACTTGAAATGCTGTCCAAAATACACACTGGATCTTAGAGACTTGGTATGAAAAAAACTCATTAATAATTTGTATATAGATTACATGTTAGAATGATATTTTGGATATAATGGATTAAATAATATATTATAATTACTTCTACCTGTTTTTTACTTTTTTAATGTGGCTAATAGAAAATTTTAAATTACATATGTGGCTCACATTATATTTTTTTTGGATAGCACTACTCTAACCATTTTTATTTTTGTTTTTTTGCTTGTTTTTTTTTTTTTTTTTTTTTTTTTTTTTTTTTTCTTTTTTTTTTTGAGACAGAGTCTCGTTCTGTTGCCCTGGCTAGAGTGCCGTGGCATCAGCCTAGCTCACAGCAACCTCAAACTCCTGGGCTCAAGTGATCCTCCTGCCTCAGCCTCCCGAGTAGCTGGGATTATAGGCATGCACCACCATGCCCGGCTAATTTTTTTTATACATTTTTAGTTGTCCAGCCAATTTCTTTCTATTTTTAGTAGAGACGGGGGTCTAACTCTTGCTCAGGCTGGTCTTGAACTCCTGACCTTGAGCCATCTTCCCACTTCGGCCTCCCAGAGTGCTAGGATTATAGGCGTGAGCCACCATGCCTGGCCTCTAACTATTTTTAAAAAGTAAAATTGGATCCCTGTCTCACCCCTGATACCAAAAATAAAATCCAAATAGATCAATTATTTTAATGTAAAGTATGATACCCTGGAAGAAAATATGGATAATTTATTTTATGATTTTATTTTATAACCCTGAAGTACAGAAGATCTTTGACAGCATGACAAAACCACAAAGCTGTCTTCTTAAAAGACTGATAAATTTGATGTTGTAAGAAGTAAAATTGTCTATATATAAAGAGATCTTTAATAATGTCAAAACATAACAAGTTTAACAGGAAAAATATTTGTAACATATAACATATAGGAAAAAGTGAATTACTTAAAATAAGAAAAGCTCTTAAACCAGTTTTAAAAATTAAAAAATGAACAACCCTATAGAATTGGCAAAGGATATCAATTAACTATTCAAAGAAGAAAAAGAAATTAAAAATCATCAACGCATGTATAAAAAAATATTCAACCTCACAAGGAAATGAAAATTTAAAAACAGGACACCATTTTTCTTCTAGTACATTGATAAAACTTGAAAGATCATAAAGGTAGAAGGACACTAGTCCTCTCATTGTGGGGTTACAAATGTGTGCCACCTCTTTAAAAGACAACTTAAGCAATAACTATCGAAATTTTAAATGCGTACATCCTTTGATCCAGGTATTCTATTTCTAGGAATATGGCCTACAAATACACTTGTACAAGAAGGCATAAATAAATGTACAAGAATGATCAATGAAGTACTACAATAACAAAAAAGCAACCAACCAATCAACCTAGGAACAACTTAAACATTTGTCAACGGTGACTGGGGAAACCAATGTTGCTACAGCCATGCCATGGAATACTACGCAGCCATTAAAAAACAAGGTGAACTTACGTATATTGATATAGAAACATCTCCAATCTGTATCGGTAAGTGAAAAAATAAAACTGTAAAAAGTTAAACATGATATAATTCTATGTGTAATTTTATAAAGATATAATCATATACGTTATAATCATATGAAGCATTTCTGGAAGGATCAATTATTTGTGGATGGTAGTTGCCTCTCAGTGGTGAGAAGAACTCAAGAGTAGGGAAGGAAATAGTTTTATTTCTGTTTTTATAACCTTTTGTGCTATTTGAACTCTCTTAAAAAACCATGTGTTGAAAAGATGTTCAAAACATTAGAGAAATGTAAATCAAAACTTCAACGAGATACCACTAGCATGGCTATTATCAAAAAATATATGTAACAAGGGTTGGCGAGGACGAGGACGTGGAGAAATTGGAACACCTGTGCACCGTTGGTAGGAGTGCAGAATGGTACAGCATTGTGGAGAACAGTGTGGTGCTTTCTCAAAAATTAAAGATAAAATTACCATACAATTCCACTTCTGGGTATAAACCCAAAAGGATTGAAAGTAGCATCTTACAACGTGTACACCCATGTTCACGTGCACCATTATTCACAATAGCTAAAAGGTGGGAGCAACGCAAGTGTCCATCAACAAATGAACGGATAAGCAAAATGTGACATATACGTATGATGAAGTGGTCCCAGCCTTAAAAAGAATGGAAATTCTGACACATGCTACAACACGAATGAACCTTAAGGACATTATGCTAAGAGAAAAAAGACAAAAAGACAAATATTATGTAATTCCACTTACATGAGGTACCTAGAGTAGTCAAAATTATAAAGACAGAAAGTAGAATGGTGGTTGCTGGAGCTGGGAGCAGGGGGAGGGGGAGTTATTGTTTCATGGCTACAGAGGTTCAGTTTTACAAGATGAAGAGTTAAGAGGTGGACGATTGTGATGGTTGCACAACATTGTGAGTATATTTCATACCACTGAACCGTACACTTAAAATGGTTAAGATGGTAAATTTTATGTTATGCATATTTTTATGTATACTTCACCATAATCAAAATAATTGAAAATAAGTTCATCTACCACTTATAATTTTCAAAATACAGTTTTAAAAATTGCCTAGTCTAACCATTTATTTTTGAAAAGAAAATCGAGACCCAAGAAGG
This sequence comes from Indri indri, assembly GCA_004363605.1. Classification (NCBI taxonomy): domain Eukaryota; kingdom Metazoa; phylum Chordata; class Mammalia; order Primates; family Indriidae; genus Indri; species Indri indri. The sequence goes on from RJWJ010040542.1 coordinate 12,728, forward strand.
GATGCGTTGTGGTTGCTATTAAAAAATTATTCCAAAATTTAGCAGCATAAAACAACAATTTTATAGTATTTGTAATTTTGCAGGTTGGAAATTTGAGAGGGGCCCAGTGAGGCAGCTGTCACTTGGCTGTTGCAGTCACAGGTGGGCTGGAGTTGCTATCATCTGAAGGCTGGGCAGGGCTGGACAGCCCAGAGGGCTCACTCCTCTGGCTGGGAGCCCAGCTGGCCTGGAACAGGATCACATCTCCAGCACGGCCTTCTCAGGGGTGATTGGATTTCCTACATATGTGGCTGGTTTCCCCCAAAGAGAACAGTCCAAGAAAATCAGGCAGAAGCTGCATGACTTTTTTCTGACCTAGCCTTGAAAGTCACGCAGCATCAATGCCACTATTCTGTATCAGTCAAAAGAGTCACAAACCCACCTAGATTCAAGAAGAGGGGACATAGACCCACCACCACCACCACTTCCGTGCCTCATTAGAATGAGTGTTAAAAGATTTTGTGGCTGGGTTTTAAAACCACTGCAGAAAGTAACTTGCCCAACATAACAGAAAGTGGTAGAGGTCAAACGGAGAGTCCTTGAGCGCATTCCGATGTGACTTTTCTACCTCCCCTACCTGCTACCAACCGAATGGACCCGCCTCCTCAGCAGCTGAGCTCATCTAGGCCCAGGAGCTGGGTTCCTCTTCCAGAAAGGTCCAAAATGAGACTTTGGCGCCATTGTGTGCTCTAATTGTTCTCTGGAGGTGACCTCTGGGCAGACATGTAGGAGCAGCTGGATTTGCAAGGGCCACCTACTGTCACCTATTTTTCGGTCCAACTGAGTGAAGCCGGGGCCTCCTGGGCCTTCTCCTGGGGTGGCCGGCGGTGGTCGCTTAGTCATGGAGCCAGTCCCCGCCCCCTCGCCGCTCCCCCTCCCCCTCCCCTGCCCAATCTCTGCTCCCCTCTTCTCCTTCCTCTTCAAGAGCCTTTGGCAGAACTTGTCAGGGAGTTGATCAGATTTATTCAATTTAGACTTAACAGACCTGGGACTCCTGTTTCTCCTTCAGGTTCATAAGGTTTTTGATTCCATTTACAGGTTTATTCATTTATCAGATATCCGTTTCAATTCGCTTTAAACGCGGGCGCGGGGAGATGAGCCCAGGGGAGATGCGCATGTCTATGGCGCGGGCTCCTTGGAGAGCTATTGGGCTGCCCCATCCC
>RJWJ010040543.1:0-13879 GCA_004363605.1 Indri indri
TAGTATAGACATTTTAACAATGTTTATTCTGCTGACCCACGAGCATGGTATGGTTTTCCACCTATTTACGTCTTCTGCTATTTCCTTCCTCAGTGTCTCATAGTTCTCCCTGTAAAGCTCTATATACTAAGATATAATTTTAAAACAAACTAAAATATTGTGATGAAAATCATCTAGCAGTCACCCAGTCCACAATTTTATTACCAATCATCGTGCCAACACTGAGTATTTTTAATAGATTGCTAAAGATTTTTAGAGAATAATGTCAGATATTTACTAAAATCTATCAATACATTATTCCTTTCTATTAATCATGCATTAAGATCAAAAGGAAAGACACAAATATTAATAAGTCTTAACAGACGTTACTTGTATTTGCCCACAGAAATCGATTCAAAATTATTGATTTTCTTACTTTCTAATATATGTTTTTCATCTACATCTTATTTCTGTCAGAAATAATTAACCTTTTGCATGTTTGTGTATGAGCAATGTTAACAAACTATTGATGATACTATTTTAAATATGAGTAGTAAAGAGGAATTTTATTTAAAATTACAGAAATTTGGGACAATAGGGAAAGTGTGAGATATCATTGATCTAACTATTCTCCAATCCATATCCTATTTATAAATGACTCGCAAAAGATATTAGCCATAAATATTGCTTATTTTTGATTATCATGACAATTTATCTTAATTTCAGATTAGAAACATGAACTGACAGATTTTATTGACCAGATTGCCAAATTGTACCATAAACATGATTATTCCTAAGTTTACTTATGTGGCAATTATAACAAAATTGGACTGGATTTTTAAATTTAAATGAAACTGTAGGTAAAGCTTAAACTTAAAGCCCCTCATTGCATAGGCCCCTTCTAAGGCTCTGTATTTAAATTTTGTAGTAGTGTTTTTATATAATTTTTAATAGAAGGGACCTAAAATTTTCCTATCTCAAGCCCCACAGAACCTGTATTTAATTAGTAATAGAAAAATCTCATAGAATATTTTTTATAAAAAATAAATACTATATTTGGATACCAATTTCATAATCCAGTGTATTCCTAAAAGTTCAGAATTGAGGCAGTAATTTTAAGTATTAATTTTCTAGCCTTCATTCCCTTCAACATTTAGTGAAATCTTAGAAACTTGAAATTTTAATTTTCTAAATTGCCTCCATAACGCCTTCCGTTCTCGTATCAGTAGAAAAGAAGTGATTGGATATGCAGCAAATTTTCTATTTAAAATCATGTTTTCAAACTTTAGGCAATGTGTAGAAAGATGCATTCTCATTTCTTTCTTATTTTGCTTGATTCATTAATTAAATTTGAGAGGCAATGAGAGTCTAGTTGATCTATGAAATGTAATTAATATATTATTTCTTTAAAATTAAAATAAATGTTTTTCTAAGTAAAATTTTCAAGGGTTATTAGTACAGAAAAATATAAAAACCCTTATGAGACTGAGGAAATCTACACCAAACTATTACTTTCAAGTTATTTTATTGAAGCAATATTATCATAGGCTTACCATATTATTATTAGGAAAAACTGCCTTCTACAAAGAGTCATAATCATCCCTATAGCCTGTTTATTACATGGACACAAAAGTGTATTAAGCAAGGTTAGAGTCTTCACACTGCAGTTGTGGAAATAGCAAAGTGTTGAATAGTAATGACAACACAGGACCAAAAAAAGTAGCCAGTCTCCTTATTCTACTGCAAGCTATCCTTTGTGCAATTTATTCCTTTTTACACTATAATCCTTCCAAACCACATACTTGTCTTCAAAAGGAGAAGTATAAGATATGGACCTAACTGATAATGGCAGACTACAGAGTTGGTATTTTAAAAATAATTTATAAGTTATAGGAAAAACAATTTTGAAAAATATCATACCATTTTATTCACTCTGCTAACCTTTGCTTAATTTGGTTGAAAAATAGATTTGCTTTCTTTAAAGGTCAAAAATCAATCATTGTTTTATAAAACAATCAAAACATAAAATTATTTGCATCATGTTGCACTTCAACTTAAATACTCTTATCAACAGTTTAGTAGTTTGAAAAAAATAATATTTTGCACTTCACACTTTTTTCCACTGATATTCACTCAATATGCTACTCATGTTTTGCTTACCTCCATAACAACTTTGACAGTTAGGTACATTTAAGTAAACCACACTTAGACAGATAGGTACATTTAAGTAAACCACACTTTGACCTAGGGAATACAGGGCTTTCTAAAACAACTCACCCTAACTGGCCACCCTGAAAAAAAATGGATGGAAGACTTTCTAGGTAGTTCCCACGGGGACATTTTTATTTATGATTTGATATTGAAACCACAGTTATACAAAGTATAATTGGAATGGAGTAGGAAGATACATTCCTATTCTAAATTCCTTGATTTGCTTAAAATGCATTTATTGTAGTCCTATCTATAGACAACTCTTCATTAGGTGATATTTATGGAAAGCCCTAAGTGGGGTCACTCTCAAATTTTAGTGAGCTTCTTATGAATTCTGTACAGCAGTGAGGGTACATGCGAAGCTCTGTCTTAAGTAAATACGATCTGCTTTGGGAACAGTGGCAAAACCAAGTAAGAGTTCCCAAAGGGATATAGTGTTGCCAGAAAGTAGAGTTCCCAGAGGGGTAGTATCTCTTTCTCTCTCTCTGTCTCTCTCTGTCTCTCTCTGTCTCTCTCTGTCTCTCTCTGTCTCTCTCTCTCTCTCTCTCTCCCCCTCGCTCTCTCTGGCTCTCTCTCTCTCTACTCTATCTCTATCACTGTCTCTCATATCCCAATCACTGACAAATTATATCATTTGAATTCATTTTGTTTTGGACTGTTGTGTTAGTTGATACACAAAGTGTGTGACCTTTCACTTATAGCATCCTGTGCAAGGTTGCCCTGATTTAATGAAGAGGCAATGGGTTCCCAAGGAAAGATGGGGAGGAATTCAAGTGAATCTTCTCCATCAACTAAGGATTTTCACAGGTTGTAAAGATCATACCATGCAATGGTCAGGTAAGCCTAATGCAATTTTGATTTTGGTAAGAAAAAGAATTAAATCCAAGAATTTATTGCGACAACTCACAACCTTAAAATTGTTTCTACTTTCTTATTCCCAGGAGCCCTTCCTTAGAATTAACCTGTCAGGAAGCAGGAAGGGAATAACTCTGATTTATTACTAAAAGCAATGTGAGACTTAAGCTTGAGGAATATTAGGGGAAGGGTCCCAAAAGGAAAGAATACATTGTGCCTAAGTTGACAAAACCAGACAGGTAAGTCATTAACTAAATATCTAGTGTTGAAGAGCATTTAATTCAGCCTTCTAGCCAACTAGACCCCAAAGATTAAAAAATCTTACTGTAACCTCCATATAAGCTGATCATTTAAATGACACATGGGAATTCACCTGCTTGTTGATTCCAAATAGGAGACCCCAGAGAGCACAAGGGCGTCTCAAAGAATCAAAGTCATTTACAAAGAATTCATAAAAGAGAAAGTCAGGACAAAAGCCTATGGAATAAATAGTAAAAATATGCTTTCATTTTACTTCATTATAAATTTTTATTAAAGTAACAGATTTTCTTCCAATCTATAAATTCACAAAATCTAATGATTTTCTTAATGCTGTTGAAGAATATTACTAGGTTTCAGAGATTTCAAAAATTCTGTAACCTCTATTATTCAAAGAGTATTACAAAATATTCTGGATTGCAAGCTGTAAAGATTTAAGAGAGTTTCAGGGAAAAGAATCAGTTAAGGAAGATAGCCTTTTCATAACAGGGTCTCTTTGCCACACTTCAGTGTAAAGTTAATGAATAAGTTCTATTTTCAGATAATCTAATTTATATACTTTCAGTCAAAGTATTTTAATAACCTGCTGGGATTGCAACTAATTTGACATACGGTTTTACAAACTTTCATTTTTGTAGCCAAGCTGTTGAATAAAAATACTGCTTGTTGCACAAAACACTTATACTTTAGCTGTGTATCACACTAAAAATACTGGATATCAACAGAGCACTGAGCATTAAAGTTATTTTAACATCTTTGTGCTTGGGGAAGGGGGCACCATGTATACATTTTACATACCTCAGTAGCAAATTGCTGCAATCCACCAATATTAATTGGTCCCTCTTCAGTGGCATATAAATTGCATCCACCTACACAAAGATCGGAGGTTGGGCATACCATTCCACAAGTGAGACCAAGTGGGTTGTCAGAAAAAATCATCTTAGCAGCTCCATAATAGTTCTGCAAAAATAATACAAAATAAAATTTTACTATATAACAATATGCCTTAAACATCTAAATTATGACAAACATTTATTATATTAAGTAATTGAATTGAAAATCAAGATGTGTATAAGATGCACAGGTTACAAGACTATTTACTATCAGGAACAATCCACTCAAAACTAGCAGAGTATTTGACATATAGGAATATTCAATACATAGTGTTTTGAAAAATAAATAAATAATCAATTTTAGAAAATTGAAATTTAAAATACAGATGCCCTATAGTTTCCATTCAGAAAGCATCTAACTATTAATATATCTTGTCATAAAAATTCTTTTTGCTGATGATACTCCCCAAATTATCTAAAGCTTCAATGCAATCCCTATTAAAATCCCAGCTGACTTCTTTGCAAAAACTGACAAGCTGATCCTAAAATCCAAAGGAAAATCCAAGGCATCCAAAATAGCCAAAACAACCATGCAAAGTAAGAATGAAGTCAGAGGATTCACTCTTCCTGATTTCAAAACTGAATACAAAGATGCAGTAACCAAGATAGTATGGTGTTAACATAGAGATAAACATGTAGATTAATGTGACAGACTTAAGATTCCACATAGAAGCTTTACCATGTCTGTTCAATTAATTTTTGAAAAGGGTTCCAAAGCAATTCAATAGAAAATAATATTCACTTCAATTAATGATGCTAGAATAACTGAAAATCCACATAGCAAAGAATGAAAGTTGACCCCAACTCACATCATACACAAAAATGAACTAAAAGTAGATCATAAATCTAAATGTAAGGAATAAATCAATAAAAATCTTACAAGACAACATAGGAGTAAGTCTTTATGACATTGGATTGGGCAATGATTTCTTAGATAAGACACCAAAAGCACAGCAACAAAAGACAAAATATATAAACTGGATTTCATCAAATTAAAAACTTTTGTGCTTCAAAGGACACTATCAAGAAGGTGAAAAGACAACCCACTAAATGGGAGAAAACATTTGCAAATCATGTATGGATAGGGATTTGGATCTAGAATATTCAAAGAAACACAGCTCAATAATAAAAAGACAAATAATCCAATTTAAAATGATCAATGAATTAGAATAAACATTTTTTTCAAATAAGATATCCAAATGGCCAATAAGTACAATAAAATATGCTCATACTCATTAGCCATCAGAGAAATGCAAATGAAAACGACAATGAATACCACTTTTCACCCACTTGGATGGCTGTAGTCAAAAAGACAAACAACAAAAACTTCTGGTGATGATGCCAAAAAATTAGAACCCTCATACATTGCTGATGGGATTGAGAAATGCTGTAGTTGCTTTGAAAAAGCATTTGGCAGTTCCTCCTAAGGTTAAAAACAGAGTTTAATTTACCATATGACCCAGTGATTCCATTCTTCGGTGTACACCCAAGAGAACTGAAAACATAAGCCTATGTAAACCTTGTACACTAATGTTCATAGCAGCATAGTTCATAACAGCTAAAATGTGAAAACAACCTAACTGCCCATCAACTCATGAATGGCTAAATAAAACGTGATATATTCATACAATTGGCTATTATTTTTGGAAATAAAAAGGAATGAAGTAATGATGCATGCGTGCAACATAGATGAACCTTGAAAATATTATGCTAAGTGAAAGAAGTAATTCACAATAAACCATACATTACATGATTCCATTTATATGAAACATCCATTATAGGCAAAACCGTAGAGACAGAAAACATATTAGTGGTTTTCTAGGGCTCAGGGTCTGAGAGGAAATAGAGAATGACTGCTAATAGGTGTAGTGTTTCTCTTGAGGGTGATAAAACTATTCTCAAATTGACTGCGGTGATGGTTGCAACTCTACAAACATTCTTGATATCCTCAAATTGTCAAATTCATTTACATGAGAAAAGATAAGGGAGGTAAACTATATCTCAATAAAGCTTTTATATTTTAAAAAGTGCATTTGAGGTACTGAGAATTATACAGGCAATCTAATAAAAAATAGTGGGATGAGATAGCTAGGTTAGATACAAAACTGGGCAATGTAACAGAGGGCAATAAAGCAAAACTTTTGGAGTCATTTTTCTCCTGAACAGAAATCATTTGCATCTCTATTGGATACAAATCTACAAATTAACATGTAAATTCATAGTCTAAACTTTTAATATAAAACAGCAGAGTCAGCCAATGGTTCTTTTTCCTAGAATACTAAATAATACTTAAGTATACCCTTGTATTTAAACAATATTTTAGTACGATAATAAAGGGATACAGTCACCTCTTTGGCCTTAATTTCTGGTTTTGGGTAATTTTACTTAACAATGGCCAAAACTAACAATTACTAAGTTAAAATTAATCAGAGTATTCCCAAGCAAACATTCTTAGTTCCTACTTAAGCCCACTGATCCCAGTTAGTACATGCAACTGAGCAGTTAATCACTGCTAGAGATAATCTCAAAGCCATAGGTCAGTATTCTTTCCTCCTCTTACTTGACATCTCAGATATCTGACATGATTGATTAACAAATATTTATTGACTAACTCACTGACTAAAAATCCCATTGCACAATTAGAAGTGTCCTTGTTACATAAAAAGAGTATCATGAAAAAAATGTGATTATAATTTGTAGATCAGTGTTAGGGATATTTAGGGGAAAAAGCAAAGAAAGAATACAATCCAATTAAACACATAAGGATCCTTCCACAAGAATACAGATTGTTTCATGAGCTCCAAATTGAGTGTCAAGATTTCATATAAAATGATAACACAAGAAGAAAAAGAGACACAGTTGAATAATGGCAACAAATAAAATATTTAAAATGACACTTTTGGTTCCCGATTTGCTGTATCTGTTAATCTACTAGAGCCCGATCCACTGCATATCAATGGCCATGAAATTGTCTAATAATTCTCCAACACTCTCATAATTCCAAGTGTAATCCTTTCACCAAAATAAAATTTGTAGAAAGATTTAAAATTGTTAAAATAAGGATTTATTGAATGTCTTTTAAATACAAAGCATTATGTGTATTTAAAAAAAAAAAAAAAACAAATATACACTCCCTGACATCGAGATGCTTTAATCTCAGAGTACGAAGCTATTTCAGGTTAAGCTGTCCAGCATCAGCTTTAATGGGTGGCAGCCCAAATTATTCTGGGTGTAACAGGGGTAAGAAATAAGAGAGAATGACATCTGAATCATTCTGGATTGATATGAGTACATATTCAAGAAAGTACAGAATAGGCCTTGGTGTAACAACTTGGCAATTTAGCTGGAGTAATTCATTCACTTAGGAAAAGATGATTAGAGGACATATTTGAAAAATGTGCTTGGACAAAATTATGGAGAATCCTGACTGCCAAGCTAAGGGTTTAGTATTTAATTGAAGCTTTTTAATTGAAGGATTCCGGTATTAAGAAACTAACTAGGAAAATGATTGAACAGATGATGTGAAAATTCTCAGAAAGGAAAGGGAAAGATGGAGAGTTTAAGAGAGATTACATAATGATGCCTGGAAAAAAGGAAAGCATCGGCATGTATCACAGAATACAGAAGCATGGTTTTGAAGCAGAAGTCATCTTTGCAATCCATCTCTTACAGATAAATTTGAAATATTGGTAGATAATTCCATTGTTTAGGTATCTGGGTACTCTTGAGTCAAAGACATTCAGAAACCTATTAGAAAGAAAACACTTCCTCAACTCTTCCCATAGAGAATGTCAAGATCAGTATCAATTTTTTCTCTCATAGCAAGTTGGAAGATTTCTTAAGTCCTCCTTCTACATAAGAGGTTTGATTTCTGTTCTGTGAGCTCTTTAACCTTTTTAAAAGCAAAGGCTAGAAAATTTAAATTTAGAAGGGTACTTTATAGGTACCCCAGCAGTCTCCTTCGAGAAAATACACACCACTTCAACTGTTTTCTTCATGTTATTCAATCAGTCGCAAGAATTTCAGTATTCCATTGTGTGAAGAAAAATGTACAGGGCTACGTTAGGAAGGATACAAGATAAATATCTGATCTTTTGGGTACAGACTTATTTTATATATAAAGCATGAGGACTTTCATCCCCTCTTTTAACAAAAATCTAAATGACAAAATTGATGTTTGAAAGGTTTGTTGTTTTCAAAAAACACAAAAGTATAGGCATTGAATGTTTACTAGCCCATTAATTTACCTCTATTTTGAAGGTGTTGAATTTTCTATTAGTCCTTGGATTTTTTTTAAAGCATATTCTTAGGCACAGCATGTGCCATTTAGGTGAGTTAATTTTAAAATAACTTTAATTCTTTGCTTTTTATTTTAAAATTATAGCTTCAAACTTCATTAGTGTCATTCCTCTACAGTTTAACGATTTTTTAAAGTCATTATCAAGCACTGAAAAACTCACAAGCCAGCTATCCTGTCATATGGTATAACTAATTTAACAAATAGTCCTATCATATTCAACCCTTCATATCACTACAAGATTATCAATACAGCTGGTGGATTTATTTTAAAGTGTTCTTCCTTCTTCCAATGACAGTTTTCACAGATGGAAGCACCCTTCCAAGATAAACTCCAATCTGTTGCATTTAAAAAAATACTTGGGCTAAACTTCAATAAGTTTGCATGTGTGAGAAGGGTGAATTAACATTACTTATATTTCTGGCTTGATCTATGTAATGGTGAACGTACGTTAGTTGAACAGAAAATGTTTTAGTAGCACATAGAGAAAATATAGGTTCAAGGAGCACTCTTTCTGTCAAACCGTCACCATCCTTCAATTATCACCTATGAGTCTTCAGATATTTGGCAAAGGAGATTGCAGACATCATGAACAAAACATACAAAAATTCCTGCCCTCATAGTACTCATATTCTTACAGGGACAAAATAATAAGTTTGCTTACTTTTATTCTGAAAAATCCTCTTTTCATATCTTACATATACTAAATTTTAGAGCAGTTTTATATTAATACAATATGATTAGTCTTTAAAACTATAAATTTAGCTTAATGAATCTAATTTAAACCTAAATGTTTAAGGAAATTAATAATCATTATATAGAACATAATTTTTTTTTCTGACCCGAAGACATTAAACTGGAAAACACACACACACACAGCACCACCCCCGACACACAGGCATGGACTTTGAAGTCATAAACTCCTGGATTTGAGTCCTGGTTAGACCACATACAAGCAATATGATTGTGGGGAAATGTAGTATCTCTTAGCCTCAGTTTCATCACTTGAGAAATGCAGATACAAATTCCTTATTCATTAGTCATATTTATATTATGCATTTTCAAAAACTTAGCATAGATAAGATGCCTACTTCATTATGCAATAGAGAGTAGATTTAATGAACTTAAGTCCACATTCTACTCCTGCTTTTTTCTACATTCTACTCCACATTTTTTCTTCCTAAAAATGTTTTCTTAAAATGTTAGCTCTATGAGTTTAAGACTTTAAGGTTTATTAAATAAAATTTACGTTAGGAAGTAGAATAAGAAATACAATAAGAAAGAAGCAAAAGAAGTATGAACCAAAAAACAATCATCAATCTACTAATCCGTAAAAAATAAATAATATTGGGGAATGTAAAAGGTGTCATAATTCCTTATATAACATCTATCAATGAAAAAAAATACTTCTATTTCTCCTGTTTTCTGCACCTTAACCTCCCTTCTTCATTTAATGGGCTTGAGAACTTACAATTTTCCCCATGAGTTAATCAAAATAACTTAGTGTATGTGTGTACATGTATTCAATTCATTATTCATCAAATATGGGAGAGCTCTTTTGGTAAGCACTAGATATGCATGAAGAATCAGTATCATTGCCTCCATATTGTTCTGGCTAAATGGAATAAAACTTTCATCCATAACAAAATCCATCCCTTTCATACTTTATATCATTGTTCGGAAGACATTTCTTTTAAATAGCTTTATAAATGTTTTAGCCATTTTCTAATTAGAAACATAATGCTAGAATATTCTTTCTTTGTATGACAGCCTTTTGATCACTGTGTCTGTTAATATATATTTATAATGGTCGTATATTTTCTGACACATGTCTTTTATTAATTTTAATTTTATTAAGGTCAGAGATCATGTTTAACCTGCACTCCTTTCCTGCAAGTAGGTAACAGAATATATATAAAATACTAGAAACTGAATTATTTATTACCACTTATATTTTACTATAAAAACCAAACATTTCTATAAAATGAAAAAAGAATAAAGTGCTTTGTAGTTTTGAATGATCAATTAAAATTAAATAATGTGAACATCTGTTGTAAAAATGTAAAGGTCCGCTTCATCCAGAGAAAATAATAAAAAAGTATAATAGATTTTCTAAGAAATTTATAGAGGCACAATATTTTCATTCCCAGTGAGTTATTAAGAAACATGAAGAGAGAAACAAAAAATGAAAGATAATTTTATTTAGTGTATACTAGAGTTTGTGTAAAACAATGTACCATAATGTGTGATATAATATTCTTCAAGGATGTCTTTCTACATCTAAATACCAATACAAATATAGAAACAAAGATGTTAGGGCTAAAGATCATCAGAGTTTAAAAAAAATCAATGGCAGAATTCTACAATATCATTTATAGAAATTATATAACTTGCAAGAAAATGACTTGCTATTTTAATATGATAAATTATTGAAAGGTGAAGTAAGATTAATATTGACCAAATCCGGCATTTTAATATGAAATTTAAAATTACTCAAATTTCTGTAATTATTATATTATAAACTTAATGTTTCACTAAGATTATTTGTCCTTTCAACCAATTAAATTGTACATCTTTTTAAAGATAACCAGAATTATGGCTTAAATATGATTCTTTTTACTTGAACAGGCACACACATACACACATACTACATACTAAAGTGCATTTGGTTTCTAGAAGTTTGAAACAGAAGTTTAGTATCTGGGATGTATTATTGCACTTCATGTATTTCCCTCTTCTGAAGGATGTTATACAAAGAACAAAACTGCATCCCGCATGCTTCTGATTACTCATCAAATAATTGATAAGTAGTCCTTCTCTGATTTGATTTAAAATAGACTGGTTATTTGCCAACACAGAGAAAAACTATAGAGATTTTTATTTTCATTGTTTGGTGTCTTATTTTTTTTCAACATTATAAAAAAGTATAAAGATTCAAATAAATCAAATTGTTAAGTCCCAATAAAAATATACATAATAGCAAAATCATACATTGATAGTGGTAGCTCAAATCTCACATCAAATAATCTAACCCCAAACAAGATTTAAAACAATAAACTCAGTGATTGTTATTGAATATCATATTTATAAACATGGACATACTGTGTACACATATGGACATAATATATATTTTATATATATATACACACCACAGTGGAGTATAGTGAGTACAAGTAGATTTCTTAAAAAGTCTCCATTCCAAGTATATATTTATGATCATTATTTAATAATAATATATATCAAATACATGACTATTTATGTCATTAGCACTAGACTGTAATTTCACACCACTGATTTTCTATGCCAAAAAAGAAGTCAGACTATTTTGTGAGAATTTGCTTTTTATTGACAGAAATATGAGTCATTTCTTAATTGACAGAGTGCTGTGGTGTATACTACAGTATGTTATTATATTATATGGTGGGCACAAATAGATTTCTCAAAAACAGTCCTCATTTCAAGTATATTAAACCCACTACTACTTTTGAAAATACAATTAGTATTGATTGTAAAAATTTACTTTTAATTCTTCCATTTATCAAAGGTTTTCAAAAATCTAAACACAAATTTCTTTAATATGAAGTCAATTACATTATCCTTTTTATCCAATATTCAAGATGTTAATAGTACTTACAAAATTTTGTCATGATAGAAAACATTATTCATCTAGCCCTTTATATTTTAATACTAGTTCTTAATATACATGCTTTAATCCTATATATAGTGTAGTGTGATACAGCCAAAAGCATACTGGACAAGAAAATTCAGTTACACTATCAAGGAGTTGTATAATCCGGAATAAATCACAGCCCTGCTGGGTTTCAAATTTCTTTTCTATACAATGAGATGTCTAGTTAGACTAAAATTCCTTTTGGTCTAGATTCTGTTACATTAATTTTTACTTATTAATATTAGAAAATAATCCTATCTAGTATCCTATGTGTTTCTTCGTACGGATTTTTCTTTGTCTTGAGATTACTAAAGAAAAAAAGTAGTGATTCCAGTTTAACTTACATATGTACATATATAGATTTTATATCATCAGTCTGTTTTTACAATACTTTCAATTTTAAAAATATTTACAAGGGCATGTATTTAAACTTGTCCATACATACAGACAACCACAAACAATACCCTGTTACTTATTTCATATAAAATTAACTTAAGATGTATAATGAAAATCCTTTCCCATTTATACTGAAATTACTTTTAGATTTTATATTGCTTATTCTTTGTAACTTAAAATTGACTAACATTTGCTTTGAATTACAGAATGCTTTCAGACCTAAACTTCATCCACTGAAGCATATATGAAGAAAAGCAGTGACCATTACACATTGTATTGGCTGTGATTTAAAGTTAAAATGTAACCCTAAAATGTCCCAAAGACATATATTACAAAACAGAAACAAGACAGATTTTACATAAGCATTAATGATTCAATAGACAATGTTACATCATCTATCTATTTCAGCACACTACATTAATTAAGCTATGACATTTTCAAAATAATATGCCAGTCCTTTTTTTTTTTTTTTTTGACACTAGTAAATTTAGTATCCTACCGTTTATCAGATTCATCACGATGAAGTTATATGTTAAAACTAAAGACTGGATTCTGGAAAATTCAGTTAATAGTTACATTAACTACAGTAACATTAGTTGCTGATAAATGAATGAGGTAAGGTATGCATACATTAGCATTAATAATTAGAAATTAATATTTTATTATAGTTAGCATGGTGCTCAATAATTATTTTGTAGAGTTCTTTTTTCAATTTACAAAGCTAGTTTTACATGTAGAGAAAAGCTAAGATATTCTGAAAATAAATGTAATATCAGAGGAATGGTGTTAGTTAATAATAAAATATAAAACACAGCATAGTAATTAAAACAACTTGGTAGCATTACATATAAATAGATTGGTAAGGCAAATAGAAGATTTGAAAATAGATCTAAATAAATACAGAATTAAATGTATGATGGAATTTCAAAATAGTGAGGAAATATATTATTCAACAAACATATTTGGAACTATTAATCATTTGGGAAAAAAAGACTGGATCTTTCTCTACTCTTTACATTGAAATAAAAAGAATAGGGTCTACCATATGTTATTCTAAAACCTGTCAGTTCTACTTTATTTTACTACTGAATTTTAATACATTAGTTTTATTAAAAAATGCATGTTGGGCCGGGCGCGGTGGCTCACGCCTGTAATCCTAGCACTCTGGGAGGCCGAGGTGGGCGGATCGTTCTGAGCTCAGGAGTTCGAGACCAGCCTGAGCAAGAGCGAGACCCCATCTCTACCAAAAATAGAAAGAAAATTAATTGGACAGCTAAAAATATATATATAGAAAAAATCAGCCGGGCATGGTGGCGCATG
>RJWJ010040544.1:0-13925 GCA_004363605.1 Indri indri
AAACTCAGTGCTTTAAATTGGTCAGTTAGAATTTGTCTTTTTAATAAATGGAAACATATTTCTCTGGTAGCCAGAACAATTTTACCAGTTTACTGAAAGTCATTGTTTTATTTGAGGCATTGCCAACTTAAATATCTTAAATATTTTACTCAATTACCTAGAGTGAAGACAAGCACATTCAAGATTTCCAAATAATCCCTTATGGTATATTTTTATGTTAAAGTATCTCAGGACCTTTTCATTAAGTGGAAACTTGTGATAGACATGGAGGAAATTTTTAACAAAAATGTTAGGAAATTTCTTCTTCTGCATTCCTTCTATAGAATACTATATTTTAGAACAAAAATCTAAACCTATGGTTTTATATAAGTTTTAATTCAGCAAATACCCTTTAGCCATACATATGTTTAAAATATAATTATGTTACAAATTTAAATGAGTCTTGGTTTCTGCTCTCAAAGAAGTTTACTCTGGTGGACTATTATTTAGGATACTCAAATTTTAATCATTAATATTTTTAAGAGATTTGTCTAAATAAATAAGAGATCTATAGATTTAGGTAGAAAAATCACTTTTGGGGGCTCCTAACAATATTAAAAGCTAAACTGATATGGACCTCCTCCTCCCCCCAACCTTACACCAGCACACACACACAATTAAAATATACTTATACTTTTAGTTTTTATATATATAAACAACTATATATATATACACATGTAGCTGGACTTGATAAATGAGTAAATGATAAGAAATTAAAAGCAGAGAATTAAGTACAAATTGATACAGTGAAATTCCATGGGTAATCTAGTCTCAGACACATATCCTAATGGCTGGGGCCTGGGTTCTGATAAGCAAACTGGAATAGAAGATGCAGCTGTTGGCCTATAGATGAAAAGAAGCTTGGAATTATCTATGCTGCGTAAAGCTCAAGACAAAATGAATGCTTGAAAATCTCTAGGAAAGAAAGGAAAAAGCCACGTTTGTAAATTTGTGAACCCTAAGCATCTGAAAACTGGAAAATACACAAAAACAAGAAATAAACACAAAAATTTTAATGGGTTCATGGATACTCATGAAGTCCACAAAGAAGCAAATCCTAAAACCCGCTATATCAAGACCACTTTCCTGACCAAGGCACTTAGGACTCCCACAGACAAGAGAGTCCCTGCTAAAAACAATAGTGCAATAGAAAATTTATGAACAAATAAGAAGGGAAATCCTATGTGAGAGGCCATATATCACATAGACTATAAAAATCTCAGATAAGAGAAAATAATCTGGAAAATAATATGGAGGTGTCGATGAATAACTTGTCATATGTTCAGATGGTGGGAAACCAGCTAAAATGAAAGACAGTCTTGTGTTGTTACAATAGTGACTGGGAAAAAACTACAAAGACCGAAAATTATATCATTTATTTTAAGACATAAAAAACAAATACACACACACACAAACACACACACACACACACACATGCACACACATACTTAGTATCTACAGAGGTGTCAAAAACAGTGAGGAGTCTAGTATTTTACTCTACTTTCAAGTTAACAAGTTATCATGTCACAGTTTCATGGACACTGTTACAAAATTCTGGAACCAGGGTGACCCGTGTTATAGCAGTAAAATATTTGGTAAATCTATTAATATGAGCTATATTAACCTAAAAGAGAAAAATAGAGTTTATAATTTGTGGAGTTGGGTGAGGGACTTTTGAGACAGAATGTTGGAAGGGTGAGTTGTCTGCTTCTATTATAGACTCCCATGAATCTACATCCAAAAACTTTGAAAGAATATGCCAAAAGCTTTAAAATTGATAAGAGAATTTAACAAGTAAACAGATTATACAAGGTAAAAATACAATATTAAGTTGCATTCTTGTACATTAGCAAATTTTAAAATGTCTCCATGTACAATAACATCAATAATATCAAATACATTGTCAAAGAATAAAATTTCAACAAACTGAGTTTCAAAGATCTAATTTGCTCTTATTAGCAATTCATGAACCAAGCAGCATTCAATCTACAAAACAGAAAGGAGCTTCACCAGATGTGGCAGAACAATTGGTCAGCTTTTATAAGGCAGCTTTAGTAGGAACAAGGAAACAGCATAGTGTAAAAAGCATATTGGTTATCATCCAGTTATTTTTCTCATGGGAGTTTAAGCAAAGAAGACTTCCCATTATGCTGGCTCATGTTGAGTGGGCCCTTTTTGATTGGTCGCTGTGAATCTCCTGTTTTGTGGGAAAAGTCACCTGTTTGGGGATTTAGCTCTCATCTCTTTCCTGACTTCTGAGATCTTAGAAGCTAGGTTACCAACTTAGGTTTTGGTTTGGTGATATAGAACTTTAGTACAAGTGGCTCCATTTTTGGCCTGCCATCTTTTCTTTCATAACATAGGAAGATATTAAAGGTATATAAAAAACTACACTGAAGACTAAAATTATTATTGAGAAAAATCAAAGAAGGCATAAATATTTTGTAGGATACTACATCAAGTACCCCCCAAATTGATATATAGAGGAAGCACAGTTCCACTAAAAATTCCAATCAGTTTTGGGAGCTGGGGCAGAAGACATGATAAATTCTAAAACTTACATTGAGCTATAATGGTCAACGATGATCTCTTTTGTAAATACAAATAGAAATGAATAAGAATGAAAAATGAAAATTTTATACACATAAATAAATATTGAGTTTATAAATCAGTAATAGTAATGCATTATGTGTTTTTAAATATATGTATAATTAACATGAATAACTAATAGTATTGAAGACACAAGAGAAATAGGAAATGTAAATACTGCTAAATCTCTTTAAAAATTGAATCTATTATTAAAACCTTTTCATAAAGAAAACTCCTGGCTGAAATCATTTTGAAGGTGAATTCTTCCAAATATATAAGGAAGAGATACCACCAATATTACATAAAGTCCTCCAGAGAATAGAGAAAGAGGGAACATCATATCCTTGATAATAACCAAAGGACTTTACAAAAATGATTTAAAAAAATTTTTTTAAGAATGTAAGAGCAAAAATCCTAAAAATACTGTAGAAAATCAAACCAGAGAAACATCAAAAGTGTATTATATCATGACAAAGTGACTTTTATCCCAGAAATGCAAGGATGATAGAAAACCAATCAATAAAATTAAATAAATTAAACAGAAAAAGGAGAAAAATCATGATCATCTTGATAGATGAAGAAAAATATTAAATAAATTTAGCATGGAATCATTATAAAAAAAAAAACCTCTGTATACTAGGAACAAAGGAAGATGAAGAAAAGTATTAAATAATTTTGGCATGCAATCATTATTTAAAAAAAAAAAAAACTCTTTGTATACTAGGAACAAAGGAACTCCCTTGATATGATACTTAGTATCTAGTAAAAGCCTGCACAAGTATCCTACTTATTGGTAAATTACTGAAAATTTTTCCTCTAAGATGGAGAGTAAGACAAGAAAGCCTGCTTTCAGCTGTTCTACTTACTATATTCTACTGAAGGTCCAGGCCAATACATTAAAACATAAACAATAACTAATTCATATAATAATAGAAAAGAAAGAACAACTTCCATTATTTGCTGATAAAATTTTTGTATACAAACAATGATTGGTGAGTAAAGGTGAATGAATAGAAGTCAACTATGGTATGTATGTAAGTCATGCATATGATACATTTAATACTATTCAGCAATAAAAAGAAACAAATTATTGATACACAGCAACTATTGAAAGAACCTCTTGGAAATTGTGCTGAATGACAAAAGCTAAACTCAAAAGGTTACATACTGCATCATTCCTTAATACAATATTTTTTGAAAAGAGAATATTTTAGGGAGATTTTATTAACGGTTGCCAGGGTTAGGGCTAGTGTAGCGTGGTATTGGAGCAAAGTGGGTGTGTTTAAAAATGAGCCACATGGGGGATCCTTGTAGTGATAAAACTGTTAGTGTGTTCTGTGCAGTGCTGGATACATGAACATACGTGTGTGACAAAGTTGTAGAATACTGACTACACACTCACAGTAACACACACATTCACACACCAGTCACTACTGGATAAGACCTGTGGATTGTGTAACGTCAATATCATGTTGATAATATTCTATTATAATTTTAAACTATTACCATTGGGGGAAATTAGGTAAAGTATATACCAGCAATCTATGCATTTTTTCTTACAGCCGCATGTGAATTTCCAATTATCTCAATGAAAAAGTCAATTAAAGCTGCGGTCCCTAACCCCCAGGGCCATGGACCGTGGCCTGTTAGGAACCAGGCTTCGGAGCTCCCCATTCCCCATTGAAAAATTGTCTTCCATGAAACTTAGGAACTGGTGAGCTGCGGTGAGTGAGCGAAGCTTCATCTGTATTTACGGATGTTCCCCATGACTGGCATCTCACATCACCGTCTCAGTTTGCCGCCTCACCTATCCACTCCTCCTGCCCCCGAGGAAAAATTGTCTTCCATGAAACCGGTCCCTGGTGCCAAAAAGGTTGGGGACCGCTGAATTAGAGTGATATAAATAATTAAAATGAGTGCAGCCCTAACAGTATTTTAATGCATTTACCTTGAAAATCAAACATATTTTTCAAAACATTCTCAGTACTTCAAATCAAAGGTTTTGAAATATGCTAAATATGCACAGACATTTATTTTATTAGGAACTTTTGGAAAGATGGTTATCCAGCAAGATACTATTTTAATAATTTTTAACTAAAGAAAAAATTATAAATTAATGTTTTAATTTTACCTTCTCATTTTACACGTTTAATACACCATAGTTCTATAACATGCGAAATAATTATTGCTTGATAAAATCAAAATAACGTTTCAATATTTACTAAGCTAAAAGCATTGGCATATGTTATCTATGAATTTATTTTCTATATTGTAATTTAAGGGTTTTTTAGATAATTTAATCCAGTAATTATCTTAATGTTAATAGTGTAATAAAATAAACAAAATTTATCATTTAAGCATTCAATTCTTTTTTTTTTAATTTTATCTTGTGACTCAATTAAATAATAGTAATGGTTTCAGTGAGGAGCTCCACATTAAGTTACAGAAGTTAATGTCATGTATCTGACAGCACATTACTTTTTTTTCCCCTAAGATCTGGATAAGCAAAACATGTTGTATCTCCTGGGGCCAATATTATGAAGAAACCATTTTAATGAATAAAAACACATTCCAAAATACCATTTTAAAATGTACTATGAGCCTTATTTTCTAGACCTACGTTGATGAAGACGTAAGTAATTTTTAAAATTCAAATAGTATAAAATGGCTGGAATGTTGTTTGCAAATGAGTGTGATTAGCTATAGTTATATAAAGCTTTGTTTCAGAGAGAAGATAGAGAAACAGCTTAGCAAGAGCAAATCAATGAGGAAGCAAAGTTTCAGCAGGTGAATCTTATCTCTGGGGGAGATACTCCAAAAAAAGGAGAAGGAAAAACTGTAAACTCATTGCAATTCAATATCAAAATGAGATACACTCGAGGCCTGGATCACAGGGATGCTCACTAAATATTAGTGCACATCCTCCCATCCTTTACTTCTAACAATTTTGGAAATGGTATTTTTTGTGTGTTGTTTTGTTTTTTAACAATAAATGGTTCCCTCTTAGCCAAGAAACATACTGAATGAAATCTCAGAAAGAAAAGACACAGTTGCCAGATTTGCCCCCTAAATATCCAAATATATCAGAATATATATTTGCAAACATAATTTTAAGACTTCAAGTACTTTTCCTCTAAAATACTAACCATTTTCATAAAGCAGTATTATATATTTTTCAAAAGATATAGCAATAATAGCATGTTATGGTTTTTAAAGTACTTTCTATGCATTAAGCTTGGTTTTAAACAGTTCTATAAATTAATTTATTTAATTCTTACAAAATAGTTAAGTTGATTACCACCATTATCTCCATCTAGGAAAAAGGATACTAAAGTACAGTACTTTGCTTAAGGCCACATAGCTGGTAAGTGATCTAACCAAGTCACACCAGATACTCTACCAGCAAATGCAAGGGATACATCCATAGCTACTGTGTTAAAGCTTGCTAGGAGTCGAGCCATTTCGCCTCTCTCCAAGTCTTCATGCAATCTTCCTGTCACATAGCCTATCTGAGTGTAGAATCGCTGTCTGAAAATGAGGCAGCTCTAAGATCCCAGGATATTTTAAAAGAACTGCTTCATCCTGAATTTCTAAGACAAATTATTTCAAAGAAATATGTGTGGGTTTGCTGAATGGGTATTGTATGGGTGCTGAAAGTATTCTCACAAAATATAATTAAATTCCTCAACCCAATCCTTATATACTACAAGAAAGATTTTGTAAACCTAGGAAATAAATGTGTGACAGAATATTTCACTTGCATTTATGTCTTTGTTCTTTAAAATGTCAATGTTGCTTCATTCTTATCTATTAACAATTGAATTTCGATACTATTTTGAATAAATTTTGAAATTACACTCTCCACTAAATGAAGTAAAATGAACCTGACAGGAGTTTTAATCATTCTGTCCTTTCAAACTTATCTGTTTGCAGTCTCAGAATTCTGTCTAGCTCTAGCATAAGGAATCCAGTCTATCACTGCATGGTTCTATGTTTTTTGTTTTTTTTTAACATCATGTTAAATGATCCCAAGCAGCCTAACTTGCTTAGTCATGGTCCTTGTGTCGAATATCTGCTGAGAAATGTACAAAGTACAAAGCTTTTTTTCTTAGGAAAAACTGGCAGCTAGTTAATTTGGTTCCTAGAAAGATTATAATTATCCACTTTATCCAAAAGCCATTCTGCTGTTAGTAGCCACTGCTTTTAAAATTTTAAAATCACAGAGCATTTCTGAAATTAAAGCCACTTTTAAAAATTGCTATTATGCCAAGAAGTGATAGTAAGCAGATTAGGTGCCTAATGCAGTTTAGAACTATTATCACTGAGATACATGGCCTCATTTATAGATATTTCACTGAAATTCTAAATTAGCCTATTGAGGAGGAGCCCTTACTAATAGAAGAGAAATAAGTCCAACGGATTTTACCTGACACCTTTATTAACTTTGAGACTCAAATCAAGAGATAGTCATAATAAACCAGACTAAGCTAGGCCTACTTTTTTTTCTCTCTCTCTCTCTCTTTTTCTTTCCTTCCTTCTTACCTCCCTCCCTCCCTTCCTTTCTTTCTTTTTAATACTTGAAATATAATGCTTAGCAGCTGCTGGGTCTGAAAAGCAAAATACGAGAAACTGAATTCTTTCTTTCTTTCTTAAGATAATATGCTTTTATCTTTATAGACCTCATCAAAAGCAGGCCTGACAGTTAAGAAGGCACCAAAATGGGAGTAAAAGATTCTGTCCTCAGGAAATATTTTGGAAGCAGAGGTAAGTTAGCCCCATAAATTAAAGAACTCCTTTTCGTACTGTTTTCCTAAACAGATTCATCACTAAATTAGATACAGAATCTGATGTCTCATCTTCCTGTTTGCTAAACATGCCTACCATTTTTCTTATTGCATAGAAATTCCATAAAATATTAAGGGTTTTGAGGTCCTTTACAGTTATTGTCAATTTTTCTTCTCAGCTTTAAGAATAGAAAGATCTGAATACGTGTTTTATTTTGAGAATTCCATGCCTAACTGCTTAATCAAAAACAGTTTAGAAGTTTAAAAATGAGTGTGACTTTGACACATTATAGCTTGTTGTCAAAAACTTGGGGTGCAAATTTTTCATGGCTACTCTTGTGGTTGTCTGAAAGGGAGGGAATGACTCTAAATCCAAATACACACGAATGTTTTCTTTACTTTTTGTTCTCATTTTCCTCAATGCTTTGGAAAGAAATTTCTGCCTTTACATGTTTAGGAACAAAACAGAATTCTTTCTCATGGAGAGGAAAAAATTACTACATACAAACTATTTTAAGGGAAGATTTGACATTCTTTAGAATGATTGTTAAACATGTGTATATGTTAATACAAAACATGCTTTGCTGGGGCAGGAGTGAAATTTATTACTGTAATTCCTATGACTCAACTGTGACCTGGTATTTATTGTCAATGGAGTGTATTAAGCATTTTAGAGAAGGTACATATGGCTTTTGGACACTGAGAAAGAGTTGTCTGTCTTTCTAAACCATCATGCTCTTTGTTTCTGTCAAGAACCGTCTGGAAGATGGGCACTCTTGAAGCTCTGAATTGGGCAGGGCAAGAGCAATAAATGCAACCTAAACATTTGTACCCCCATAATATGCTGAAATAGAAAAAGTGTATATGCCAAGAGAATAAATAAATAATATTTTAGGTACCAACTACCGGAGCATATTTGAAATGGTGAATAGATTCAGGCTGCTCATTAATGCACCATTTCTCAAACTCTTGGCATCTACAGACCATTGAATAGATATTTGGAACACATAGACCACCACATTCAAGTAAATTTAAGAAAAATTATTTATTGAAATAAAAGAAAAGACATAAAGTTGTTAATAACACTTTCTGATCAGTTAGGAATAATGTTACACTTATATTAATGTATCCAACCCTAACGATAAGTAGCTGTAATTGTAGGGCAGTTTCTTGTGTTATAAAATCCTAACTCACATGTCTTATATCTTAACAGTGGTCCCCAACCTTTTTTACCTTTTTGGCACCAGAGACTGGTTTCATGGAAGACAATTTGTCCACCGATGGGGGGTGGGGGTAGAAGAGAGGTGATGGGAGCGATGGGGAGCTGTGAAGCTTCACTCTCTCCCACCTCCGCCCACCTCCGCCCACCTCCTAATGTATGTCTCCCACCCACCTTTCCTAAGTTTCATGGAAGATAAATTTTCCATGGACGGGTACCAGTCCTATGGCCCAGAGGTTGGAGACCACAGTCTTACTAGAAATGAATACACATATTCAGTGTCTCTGTCAAATAGTTATGTGCATATATATATATATATATATATATATATGGAGAGATTTGTCCTTTAGGAAAGCTTTTACCACTTCATCAGAGAGGGTAATATCGACGATTGTCCCAAATTCCTTGCTTGCTGACCTGGATCAATAGTAATGTCTTTAACTGATATAAGAAAAAGAAGAGAGAAACAGGTCATGTTCTCATTGAGTAGCCTCACTGCGGATTGCAATTTTTTTGCCAACCAATTTATTTATGTATTTATTCTGTGGGTACATAATAGGAGGTCTACTTTCGTCCTACATTCCCGGCTGTTTCTGTTGAGAGTCAGTCTCCTGGTGTCCTCTTTACTCACCATCTATTCTCACTTCATGTGTGATTGCATCTAGTCTCATGGGCTTAAAATACCATCCGTTTGCTATTTACTGCCAAATTTAGATCTCTAATTCTAGCCTCATCCTTGATCTCTAGACTCACACACATGACTGCATATCCAACAATTCACCCTGCATGTCTACTAGGTATCTCAGACTTAGCATTTTCAACACAAAATTGTTGAACCTTTCCCTAAACACGTTTTTGTTTGTTTATTTGTTTGTTTCCCATTTCAAGAAATTGAACTACTCTTCACATGCTTGCTCTGGAAAAAATTTAGAGTCATCCTTGCCTCCTCTCTTTTTTTCATGACACATGTCTAGTACTTTAAGCAGAGTCTATGTGCTTTACTGTAAGAATATATGCTGAATCCATCCACATTTTTACCTCTTGCATTGCTCCAACCCATGTCATGTCTGTATCTTCTCCATCTACATTACTGCATATCTTGTGATCTCACTACTGTTATTCTCGTGTTCCTACAGTCTTTTATCTATAAACAATCTAAGAAATTGCCTTAAAAATATAATCAAGAAACTTAGTGCTCCCTAGTCACAGCCATCCAGTGTTTCACGGTGCACTTAGGTTAAAATACAGAATTCTTACCTATCTTAAAAGGATCCCTCTATGATCTGTACCATCCTACACATCCTCGTTTCTCTCTTAATTCCTACCATACTCTTTCGTACTCCAATTATACTGACTGGCAGTTCTTTCTTCCTGCCAATGATGATCCCCATTCAGGGTCTTGCTCTAGCTGCTCCTACTGCCTGCAACACTCTTCCTCCAAATAAAAACGTGTGTTTTACTTCCCAGTTTACTGTCAGCCTTTTCAAATTTTTCCTTAACAGAGAAGTCTAACAAAAATGAAATAACACCATTCTTTGCCCCTGTATCTCACTTCATTTTTCTTCAAAGCATGTATTGCTACCTGATATTTCATTATATATTACTATTTATGAATTTATTTGATACTCTACGTCATCCCTCCCAGAATGTAGGCTCTATTAAGCTGATTTTTTTTCTATTCACTTACCACTGAGTTTTTTGCACCTTGATCCTGGCACTCAATAAATACTTATTGGATAAATGAACAAAAAGGACTTAAACAGGAAAATAGCAATATAAAGAAATTTTCTAAAACACTATTACTCTGTAATATGGAGGGTGTTCTTTGGGAAAGCAAGAGTGCCTGTGAGGACAGAGTTAGAAAGTTACTGCAGTAGCCCAGGCAAGAGAGTTTAATAATTTGAAATGCGAAGAAGTAAATGGAGCTAAAGAAAAACAGAGACATGAGAGTTATTTAAGAAATAAATTGCAGAACACAGTGATAAATTAGATATTGGGGTAGAGAAGAAGATACAAAGGGCAGCTCTGTAGATTCTTCACATCAGAATAACACAGATAGTAGTTTTTGTTATAAAGAAGAAAGGAAAATGTTGGGGGGGGGGCACAGAGGTGTCAATGATTTATTTTGAGATATGCTGAGTTTGAGTTACCTTCAAATATCCAAACAGAAAATGCGAAAGGATATCAGATATACAATTATGGATTAGAATATGAAGTCTGGGCTGGAGATACTTTGAGTCATCTAAGTATCAATTGAGACTATGAACTTGGATGAAATATATTGGAGAGATTATGCAGAATAAAAGGGAGGAAAACTTAAGACTAAATCTTGATGAACTAAAAATTTTAACACTTGGGTGGAGAATGATGAGTTTGTCAACAATAAAGACAGGACATAGCAAAAGATTAAAATGAAAAATGAGGATAATGTATCATGGAAGCCAATTATTAAAGGGATATAGTGATTAAGAGTGGTGAATAACAGTGAAACCTCTATTTTGAGAATGACAGGTTAGTTGATGGTCCCTTCAAAAACTGCTAAATTAAAAAAGAAAGTTAAATAGCACAATTCACAATTCCAAAGATGTGGAAACAACCCAAGTGCCCATCAATACATGAGTGGATTAACAAAATGTGGTATATGTATGCCATGGAGTTCTACTCAGCCACAAAAAACAAAGGTGATCTAGCACCTCTTGTATTATCCTGGATAGAGCGGGAGCCCATTCTACTAAGTGAAGTATACCAAGAATTAAAAAACAAGCACCACATGTACTCACCATCAAATTGGCATTAACTGATCAACATTTATGTGCACATTTAGTAGTAACATTCATCAGGTGTCAGGAAGGTGGGAGAGGGGAGGAGAGGATGGGTATATTCACATCTAATGGGTGTGGTTTGCACCATCTAAGGGATGGACACATTTGAAACTCTGACTCAGGTGGGGACAAGGCAATATATGTAACCTAAACATTTTCACACCCATAATATGCTGAAATATAAATAAATAAATAATAAAAATAATGACAACAACAAAATAGAAATATTTGGGAAAGTTTGAATTCCAAAAGCCTAGAGCGATAGGCTTGGG
Organism: Indri indri; assembly: GCA_004363605.1. Lineage (NCBI taxonomy): Eukaryota > Metazoa > Chordata > Mammalia > Primates > Indriidae > Indri > Indri indri. Next base: position 11,726 of record RJWJ010040544.1, read on the forward strand.
GTTGATCTCAATGTTTGCTTCTGAACTCCTTGACAGCCTGAAGCCAAAGGAAAACATTATCTGATATAAGAAAGCAAGTCATTAAAACATTTTCTGGTTCTTAAAAAAGAAAAATAATAGAAACTTAAAAGCATTGTAATTACAAGATAGTAAGACATTATCAGGTGAAAAGATTTCCAGAAAATGGATAAACAAAAAATGGCTATTTTCTAATACTGTTGAGAAGTCAAATAAAATAAGAACTGGAAAATCTCTGATAGATTTAGAGGAGTGCATATAGAGTTCGACTGATATGGTAATAGCTAGCAGATGATATAGCATGGTGGGAGTTTATTTACTTTTCTAAGGGGAAAATTCTGAGGCTACGAAAAAAGCCCTTCCCACGCAGTTACACACTTCTTTGCTACTCATATAGCTCTGTCATTTCTGATTCTCTTTCCCAATTCACTGTAAAATTAAAAACCTCTCCTTTATAATGTGTATGATTTCATTAACAAGTAGAATATGTCTCCTTCAAATATATATGATATACACATATATATAAACACACATACACACATATGTAAAAATATAAATACATATATATGTCATGTGTCAGCCTGTCAGCCCTCCGTATCTGTGGGTTCTGCATCCATGGATTCATCGAAGTGCAGGTGGAAAACATGCATTAAAAAAATTACACAAAGTTCCAAAAAGCAGCCTACTGCACACTGAAAGCTACATTGAATCCATGTAAATGAAGTGATGTGTAGGCATTGCATTAAATACTACAAGTAATCTAGAGATGATTTCAAATATACAGGAGGATGTAAGTAGGTTATATGCTATACTGTGCCATTTTATAGAAGGGACTTATGCATCCATAGATTTTGGTATAGGAATGGGCCTGGAACCAATCCCCCACAGATATCAAGGGACAACCCTGTGTGTGTGTGTGTGTGTGTGTGTGTGTGTGTGTGTGTGTGTGTAATTGTCACTATTACATCTATGAAAATGATGTTTTTCAATAGCTACTTCTGTTTCTGAGCACATAATTTTTATCTTCAGAATTGGATCTATATATTTCTCAGAAAAAAATTTTATTTGTAACATCTTTTTCACCTAAGGAGTAAAATTTTGCATGAAACCTCTGTAATTTTTGTTCTTTTCCTTGCATTTCATGACTTATTAATCATTTTGCTATTCAACAAAAAATAGTGTGATCACAAAAGGAATATCAATAATAATACAATCCGGATTAATATTGTAAACATATATAATATATAGGAGTTCCTTGAAAATATAAAATGTGCTAATGTATGCACCAGAAAACATTATTTAATGCTTGTTGTGTAACTATCAATTGCATTTCATTTGAGTTTGATGGAAAATGGTGACAAACCTCTAATGTTACTCTTTGTGAAAGATTAAGAGACAATGAAATTGTCCAATAAAATCCAGTTTTAAAATACTCAGCCTTAAACTTCCTATTTTTTTTAAAAAAAAGACATCTCTGATGGTCGCTTCTGTGAAATGTGAGTTTTCTTCATACATGCTCTGCCCATTTTATATGTGCACTCAGGTCCTACATACATTGTTCTCAATGCATTTTTATATTGCTTTGTCCCTATAACATTTAAGTAAACCATTTTGAACCATTGATTCCTATTTTAAGTTAGGAAAATAGCAGTGAAATATATGATAAATTATTAGCATAAATAATAAAAAGTAAATGATGTGAAAAATTACTGAGACTTGTTTAATGAATGGTAACGGGGACAAAGTCAACAACATGATTCTGGTAGTTCATGGAAAACCTTTAATAATATAGAGATTGCTAAGAATATAACAAGATGAAATAAAAATCTAAATGGATTATACATTTCACATTTCAGTTTTGGGAAATATAAATGAACAGAATTGTTTCCTCCTTCCTTTCCCTCATCCCACCACAAACAGCAGCAGCTCCATCTGCAGAAAACATGATAGACCACAGAGAACTGCAATGCTCCATTTACCACACTTTACAAACACTGCGCTAATGAGTCCTTCCTTATCACTCTTCACCTATTAAGATGTGCAATAAACATATCTTTTTAACTTTCACATTAGTGTGGTTTCAAATACATATTTTATATGCAGTAATGATTTTCTAATGAATGTGTATGCCTCAATGTCTTCTAAGTATTGATTAGTATAAGCAGGCTAATTTTAATTCCTA
>RJWJ010040545.1:0-13558 GCA_004363605.1 Indri indri
GCTTTGACAATTGGTTAAAATGAAGTGGAAAAAAGAATGCCTGTTGTTCAATAAATACTAACTCCCATCCCTCTGGCCCAGAAGGTTCCAGACAGGAGGCATCCTTGTGCAAGAGATGGTCCTTCATGCCCCTTAACATTCTTACATAGTAACATTATCACTTTCAGAGGAAAACATCCAGCTCAGAGGTAAATTATTCCTCGATGAACAGTGGGTAGGCACTGACCCAGAGGAAAGCCACTTACGTTCCCAGGGAGAAGAGCCAGATCCTGGAAGTGACAGGGAGTTTCAACGACCCTGGAGTCCTTTGATTTCACAAACACCTGTGGAGGCGCATCTTTACCGAAGGACAAAGGCTGCTTCAGGGCGTTTTATTTCCTCTCGCGGGACCATCATCCCGTCATCAAATAGACATGTGGATGGTCTGGCTCCGCATCAGGCCCCGTCGGGGCTCTGGAATGTGATCTCCGGGCTCGCAAAGCTCTTTGTTCAGTGGGAAGCCTGGCATGGCTGCCAGTACTCAGGAGGGAGGAGAGGGACCAGGCATTGAGGGGAAGACCGGTGGCCCAGGGGTACCACAGGTTGCCATGGCTCTCTCCATCTCTCCCTAAACTCACTGCTCTTTGCCACGAATGCAACTGCTGCTGCTGCCTGTACTGGCCCCGTTAGTTTTCCCATCTGTAAAATGGGGTGGGGAGCCAGATAAAAGTTAATTCAATGCTCTCTCAAGGTCCCTGCTTTGGAGGATTTTGTGAAATGAAATGAGTCCTGTGGCCTGAACTCACATTTTAATTAAAGATTATAGCAAGCTCTCTTCAGGGAATTTTGCAGCAGGCCCTGACCCATCTGGCTTTTCCTCCATTGGGGGTACATTGGAGTCAGGAAAAGTGAGCATCACATGATAAGGGGAGAACCTCCCTCCTCGTGGGGCTTCTTTCTCATCTCTGCTCCACCTCGGTGCGACACGACCCTGTCTGGCAGGGCGAGCCACAGACTGGGCTCAGCCTTTTCCCACCAAGACCTCAGTCTCTGCACCTGGCTAATGGGGACGCGCCCTCGGGGTGCTGGAAAGAGCAGGGGGCACTGGCACGAGGCTTACCTGGGCCTAGCAGGGCCTGTCCCCCACCCTCGGTGAGTTCTCAATTTGTAGCAGGTGGTTGGGTCTGAGAGGGCAGCTTAGCCCAGGCTGGGAATGTCACCCATTTCTGGGCATGTTTGAGAGCAGCTTTGTGGCAGGAGCTGACGATCTCCACAACAAATGAGTGTAACTTCATGGAGTTGAGCGTTTGCCGTTAGCCCGGAGAGGAAGGGAGGGAAGAGAGACAGAGGCTGGGGAGGGATGCAGGGGTGCGTCTAGCAGCCCTCAAACCAGTCTCCCATCCTCCTCCCTGGGCCCTTCCTTCCTTCCACCCACATTTCCTGAGCTCCCGGCGTGTGCTGGGCCCTGTGCTGGCTCAGACACCACAGGGTGAAGCAGACACAGTCTCTGCCCCCCAACAGATGGGAAGAGAAGAGCAGCGTGATCGGGCCTGCCGCAGAGGGCAGCCCAGGAGGCTGTGGGGTCACAGATACGGGCTCTAACCTGACCTGCCAGGTAGCGGGTGACGGGAAGGCTGTCTAGGGGAAAGCTCGCAGGACGAGGCCACCAGGTAGAAGAGAGCTCTCCTGGCAGCAGAAAAAGCCTGGGCACAGGTACAGAGGACTCGAAGGAAAGCTTCAGGGACTGGCACACAGGATGCAGGGGCGGCCAGAGGTGTCAGCAGGAGGTAGAGCCCGGATGCCCTTGAGCCCCAGGCTGGGGAGCTGAGACTTCATTCCGGGCAGAGGGCATCAGGGGAGGGTTTTCCCAGGGGAGGAGGGCTGGGGCTGAAGGGAGGACAGGGCATGGACCCAGGGGTGGGGGCTCCTGGGAGGGTCTCCTGATTACTCAATGCTGCTTTATTCCCGCCCTCAGAGAGTGCGTCTTGAAGGCCTGGTCAGCGCCTTGACGGTGCACAGGCTCAGGGAAAGTGTGCAAAGAGCAGGGCCACACTCCACAAAGATTCCTTTGTGAAGAGCCCAGGCCCACGGTGGCATGGTGCTCTGCTGCCCTCTAGTGGGGGCTGGGGATGTGCTTATGCCGGGCCCCCCACCTTCTGAGGGTGCTCTGACTCTCCCAGTAGGCCTTCCCGCTGTCCCCCTCACCCTCAGCCATGGGGGTACCACTGCTTTCAAGGAAGGGGTGCAGTCTGCCAGTAGAGGACTGACTCCAAACAGGGTGGAGGGGGAGAGAGACACAGAGGACCTCAGTCCCAGATGTAGGACCAGACAGTACCATAGTCAATGGCGGGGTGTAGGGGTGGGGGTCACCACTGGCTGGAGGCCCAGGCGCTGCATCTTTAACCTCCTCTAATGAATAAGCCCAGATTCCAAAGGATGGTGGTAAGGATGGTAGTCATGGTAATAGCGATGATGGTGGTGGTCATGGTAGAGATGTTGATGATGGCGGTGTTGGTGGTTGCGGTGACTCAATGATTATGGTGACTGCTGATTATGCAGGTATTGGTGGCGATGGTAGAGTTTTGGTGATGATGGTGATGGGGGTATAGTGACAGTGGTGGTGATGATGACAATGACGAAGGTAGAAATAATGGTAGTGGTGATGGAGGAGGTGGCTAATACGACTAGAAAACTACTATCAACATTCTTGGATATGTCTTTTGTTGGATGTGCACACTCATTTCTCTTAGGCACAGACCTAGAGTGGAGTTGCTGGATCACAGGATAGAGATATTTTTAGCTTTAGTAGATTTTCTCAACAGTTTTCAGAAAATGGTTCACCAACACTTAGTATCATCTGCCTTTTTAATTGTGTTCATTCTGGTATGTGTGTAGTTGTATCTTATCATGGTTTTATTTTCATTTCCCTGGTGACTAATTATGTTGGGAACATTTTCACGTGTTTATTAGACATTTGGTTATCATCTTTTGTGGAATGCCAGTTCAAATCCCTTGGTCAGTTTTTAATTGAATTGTTAGTCTATTTCTTATCGGCTTGTAGGAGCTCTGTATACATTTTGGATATAAGTCCTTTGTCAGACCTATGTCTTGCTAGTAATTTCTCCTAGTCTGTGGTTTGCCTTTTCATTCTCTTAAATGGAGTCTTTTGATAAACAGAAATTTTAAATTTCATTGTGGTCCAATGTTTTTTTCTATGGTTAGTGCTTTTTTGTGACTTGTTTGGGAAATCTTTGTCTACTCCCGACGTCATGAAGATGATTATCTATTATCCAGGCTTTCTTCTAAATTTGGGTCTATTGTTAATTTAAAATTAATATTGTGAATGATGTGAAGTATGGAGTCAAGGATTTTTTTCTTTCCCTGTATGGACATTCAATTAATTCAGCCCAATTTATTGAAAAGAACATTGTCTTCCAACTGAATTACAATGCTTCCTTTATCATACATCGGGTGATGCACATGGATGAGTGTGTTGCTTGAGGCTATTCTGTTCCATTCACCTGTCCTTGCACCAACACCATACTGTCTTGATTATTGTAGTTTTACCTTAAGTCTTGATAACTGGCAGTACAAATCCGCCAACTGTGTTTTTCTTCATTATCATCTTGGTTGTTATAGTCCTTTGCATTTTCATGTAAACTTTAGAATCAGCTTGTCAATTTCCAAAAAAGTCCCTGCTGGGATATTGATTGGAATCGTATTGAATCTACACCTGTCAGCTTGCAGAAAAGTAACAACTTCACAATGCTGTATCTTTTAATTCATGAACATGGTAATTCTTTCCTTTTCTTTAGTTCTTCTTAAATATTTTTCCACAATGTTTTGCTATTTTCAACGTGCAGGTTTTGCACATTTTTCATTACATTTATTTCTAGGAAGTTATTAATAATTTTTTGATGGTGCTCTAAATGTTAAAATTTTAATTTCCAACTGTGGATTTTATATGTAATTAACAAATAATATGTAATACATGCACACTGACATTTTATCAGAGACTTTGCTAAATTCACATACTAGTTCCAGTATCTTGTTTGGAGATTCTTCTGAATGTCTTTCTTTTTCTTTTTTTTCTTTTTATAGACAGGGTCTTTCTCTGTCACCCAGGCTGGAGTGCAGTGGCCTGATCATAGCTCATTGCAATCTTGAACTCCTGGGCTCACGGGATCCTCTTGCCTCAGCCTCCTGAGTAGCTGAGACTACGGGTGCATGCCACCATGCCCAGCTAATTTTTCTTCTTTTTCTTAGAGACAGGGTCTTGCTATGTTGTCCAGGTTTAAATTTTCTATATACACATACACCTGTGTGTGTATGTACTATGAAAAATGATAGTTTTACTAACTTTCCTTCTTTCCTGTTTCCAAAAGAAGCATCTACTGTTTCTTTTTCTTGCCTTATTATATTAACTAGTGCGGTGGTGATAGAAGGGGAAGTTATTTTCATCATTAAACATGATGTTGTCTGTAGGGGTTTTTGTTGTAGATAAACTTTACTAAATTAAGGAATTTCCATTGTATTCCTAATTTGTTGAGAGCTTTTATTGTTATCATGAACAAGTGTTAAATTTTACTAAATGTCCTATCTGTCTATATTGAGATGATCATTTGATTTTCTCTTTCATTCCGTCAATGTGTTGAATTACAGTGATTGATTTTTCCATCTTAAACCAACTTTTCAGTTACTGTAATAAATCCACATATTTTATGCATTTTATATATTTCTGGGTTTGATTGGCTAATGATTATTTGGGATCTTAACATTTGTGTTCATGAGAGATAATGGACTGCAATTTTCTTTTCTTATGATGTCACTGTAAGGATTAGCTATCAGGGTTAAGTGGCCTCACTAAAAAAATGAATTTGGAAATGCTCTTTCTGGCTCTATTGCTGAAAGTTTATCTAAGATTGATATTACTACTTCCTTAAATGTTTGGAAAATTCCCCAGTGAAGCCATACACCCAAGAGTTTCCTTTGCAGAGAGGTTTTTAATTATAAATTCAACTTGTTTAACAGATATAAAACTATTTGGATATACTACTCTTTTCTACTGTCCATTTTAGTAAGTTGAGCTTTTTAAGGGATTTGTCCATGACTTCATGAACATAGTCAAGTTCAAATTTATTAGCATAAAGTTATTCATAATATCTTATTATTCTTTTAATGTCTGTAGGATCTGTAGTAAATTCTCCTTTTTATTTCTGATATTAGTAATTTGCATATTCTCCTTTTATTAGTTTGTTAAGCATTTATGTAAGTTATTGATTTATCAAAGAAACAACTCTTGGCTTGTTGATGTTTTCTATTTTAGGTCAGCTATTTATTTCACTGGTTTCTGCGATTAGCTATGCAATTTCTTTCCTTCCTTCTTTGGGTTTAATATGCTATTCTTTTTAAAGTTTCCCGAGATGTAAACATCAATGATTGATTTTGCAACCTCTTTTCCTTTCTAATATAAGGATTCAGGGCTGTGCATTTCCTCTAAGCACTGCTTAACTACATACTGTACTGTCATTATTGTTAATTTCAAAATATTTTCTAAGCACCATTGTTATTTCTTCTTTGATCCAGAAGTCATTTTGAAATGTTTTTATTTGATTTCCAATTATTTGGGGGAATTTTGTAGTTACTTTTCCTTTACTAATTCTAGATTATTTCCTCCATAGTCAGAGAACATACTCGATATGACTTCAATCACTTGAAATTGTTGAGGCTGGCTTTATAGCCCAACATCTACTTTGGAAAATATTTCACGTGAACTTGAAGAGAAAGTGCATTCTGCGGTTACTGGGTTTAGTGTTCTGCATTTGTCATTTAGATCAAATTGGGGAGCAATGTTGTTCAAATCTTCCATATTCTTACCGGAGTTTTACCTGTCGTTCTGTTAGTTCCTGAAAGAGTTGTGTTATGATTACCTTCTATGACGAAGGATGTGCCTGTTTCTCCTTGTAGCCGTTATCTGATGAATACGGTTTAAGATTATTACGTCTTCCTGTTGAATCACATAATAATAAAATGCTTCTCATTGTCTCTATTGACACCTCTTCCCTAGAGTCCACTTTATCTGATTTTAACATAGTTGCATCACTTTCTTTTGGTTAGGCCTTGTGTAGTATAACTTTCTCTATTCTTTTACTTTCAGTCTATTTCTTTTCTTAAATTTGAAGTGGACCTTTATTTTTTAAACACAGAAACATTTTGCTTTTTGTATCCTAGTCTGATGATCTGTGTCTTTTATTTGGAGTGCTTAGCCCACATACAATTAATATACTTACTGATATAATTGGGTTTAATAATATCTTGTTATTTGTTTCCTATTTGTTCCTTTTGTTCTTTGGGCCTTTATTTCTCATTTTTTAATCTTTTGAATTGATTCAGTAGTTTTAATTCATCTTTCTCTACTATTAGCTTCTTAGTTGTACCTCTTTTATTTTTATAGCAGTTACCTTGAAGATGTCCCTATATATCCCCGTTACAGTCTACCTTAAGTTACTAACTTTTATCACTTCCCAAACAATTGAAGAACCAATTTGACAATTCCACAGCCTAATTCTATTCACCACTCCTGTCTCTGACGCTAGTGTCATGTATGCTTACTTCTATATATAGTTGCAGCAAGAAATTACTTTCTTTTAAACAGTCAAAACAATTTTATACACACCCCGTATTTATTCTTTCTGGTGCTCTTTATTCCTTCCTGTAGTTTCATGTTTCCATATGGAGTCATTTTCATTCAACAAAAAAAAACTTTCTTTAGTATTTCTTGCAGTGGTGATCAACCAGAGGCAAATTATCTCAGCTTCCGTTTGTTCAAAATGTCTATTCTACCTACATTTCTGAAGAATACTTTTCTAGGTTTTTTTTTTTAACATCAGCGCTTTAAAGATGTCATTCTATTGTGCGTTACTGCGCATAGTTTCTATTCAAAAGTAGTTGTCAGTCTTATTATCGGTGCTTTGAAAGTTACATCTTTTTTTTTCCCCCATGGCTGCTTTGACAGTTTTTTCTTTGTTGGGGTTTTCAGCAGTTTGAGATGTGCTGGCTGTTTCTTTACAGTCATCTTTATTTCTCTTACATGCTTCATCCAGTATTTCAACAAGTGTTGTTGACTCTACAGTAAAAATACTAATATATTCAAAATCTGACCACTACTCATCTCACCTCCATTATCAACCAAGAGTAAAAGCCAAAGTCCTTGAAGGGGTCTCCAAGGTTGCAATGATCAGGCCCCTATGATCTCTGTGACCTTTCGTCCCCCCCCTCCTCTTGCTGAGTCCGCTGCAGCCACCCTGGCCTTCTTCCATTCCTCGAACACACCGGTCATGCTCTCCCTCAAGACCTTTGTACTGGATATCTTTTTTCTGCATGGGATAATCTTCCCCCACGTGTCTGCTTGGCTAACTCACCCTGTTCCTTGACATCTTTCCTCAAAAGTCACCTCGATTAGGTATTCCATGGCCATACTATTTAAACTACACTTTCCTCATCCCGAACACTCTCAACCCCCACCCCTGACCCAGGTTGATTTTCTTCATAGCACTGCTCAGCTTTTAACATGCTCTGCGAATTATTTATATGCTTGTTTGCTGTCCGCCTCTCCCACTTCACTGGAGGTGGTGCTCTACAAGGACAGGGATTTTTTAGATTTTTATCTGTTTTGTTCAGTAATGTATGTATCTCAAGTGCCTGGAAGCCTGGCACCCAGGGGAGACTTAATAAAAATTTGCTCTTGAATGCCCAATGTAAGGGTAGCAGATGTTTGCACTCGCTGCTAGAGACCAGGACCAGGACTTCGCTCCTGCCTGTGGACATCCAGTGATCCAGGTTGGGGAGGCTGGTGCACAAGTCCCCACCGACCAACTCAGCACACCCCCAACATGCACATATCAAAACCCCTTCAGTGTGGCTCATCTCAGTCCAGTTTGAGCAGGGACAGCAATCTGATTAAACGAACGCACTGTAAGATACAAATGATTGACAGTCCTTAACGCTTTTAAGGGCATTTTAAAGGAGCAACCTGTTCACTTAACTGGGTTTACAACTGAAAAAAGCAACCTGCCATGGCAGACAGCATTAGGACTTACAGCACTGAGTTCTGAGTTTCAGCTCTCAGTTCTGCCATTTACAGATGCTTTTGCCTTAGACCACCTTCCCCACCTACCTCTGTTTTCCTCAGTTTTTTAAGTTGAAAAGCAGGGATGGCAACCGGTGTCCTGTCCACCTCAAGGATTCAAAAAATATAACAGATTAAGGAACTTAAGAGTTGAAAGGGATCTTAGAGATCATCTAGGAATTTTTAGTTTTGCTTTTAGGTAGTTCTTTATGACTTATGAATCACTTTCAATTGCACTGTCTCATTGAAGCCTCAGAACAACCATGTAAAATAGGAGAGGGACCACTAATCCCTTTTTACAGCAAGGAACCAGGTTAAGAAAGGCCAAGGCTCTGTGGCAAGTTGGTGGCAGAGCTGGGGCCAGTGGTTCTTTGCTCTGCAGAACTCTCCCTGTAGATCTAGCTCGGAAGTTCTGTAACCAAAAGGTCAATAGGCTCTTTCTTGCATACTTCCAGTGCCTGGGGAGCTCACTGCCACCCAAGATAGCCCATCATTCCCCAGTAGGGTGGCTTTGATAGTTGGATGTCATTTGTGGTGGTATAGAGTGTGTTACATTGAGAAGGGGTGATTTTTAGGGCTTTCACCCTAGTGCGCGTTTGGGGGAGAGTTTGCAAAAATATTCAGAGAACATACAGAGATAGTCAGAACAGCAACAGTAATGACAATGCCAGTCTGGCGGTGTCATGTCCCTGTTTGTAACGCTTAGTAGCTTCCTGGCTCTCTGAGGAGTCCAGACTTTTTCATACGCCCTCTGTGAGCTGGGTCCAGCCTCAAACCACCTCTCCATGCCACACACATCCCCCGCACCCCCTCCCCCAGCCTTCCTGAAGCACGTTTCCTCTGCCTGGTACGCCCTTACCTACCACCTTCGCCTCCCTGCCCCCCTGGCTCCTACAGCCCTCTGAACTCTCCCCGAAGGCCCTGCACATTGGACTGTGCTTCTCCGTCTCCCCAGCCAGACTGTGAGCTGCTAAGTGGCAGGTCTGCATGTGATTCCTCTGCCCTGGTGCCCAGCAAGGAGACTGGCACAGAATGAGTGATTGCTCCATCTGAGCACATGCACAGCCATCTCTGCTGCTCTCAGATACCAGACCAGGAGAGGGTTAAACAACCCCGCCGGCCTGCTATTAACCTTGGCATTGGAGAGGCAGGTGCCCAGTGTTTAACCAGATGCTTGGAAACCAGTTCTCAGCTCAGAGACTCAATCCAGCCAGGTGCTCCCCAGAGCTGACTGAGACCTGGCCCCTCCCTGGTGTCCAAGCCCCTCCTCTCCCCGGGCCCTGAGCTGAGCAGACACCCCAGCTGCTGGGGTCGGGGGTGACTATGAAACTGGAGGGGGTTGGGGGCATGTGGAGAGGGTAGGAAGAGCCCAGTCCATGCTCTGCATAGGCTACCTCTGTGGTCTTGGCTGAGGCCTTCCCACCCCTGCTTAGGTATCCTCATCAGTGTACAAAGGAGGCTGGCCTGGGTGGCCCTTGGGTCCCTCCTGATGGGGCTGGCGAAGAACAAGGGATCCTCAGACTGCAGAACCCCCCTGGCTAGGGGTCCCCTACCTTGGGAGAGACTTTGTCCACCGCCGCAGTGGGGGTGGGTAAATCTTTAACTAGCTGGCTCTGGGCGGGCCAGGGCCTTTCCGGATGGATGGCTGCCTGGGATGGGGGATGGGGGTGGGAGTGGAAGATGTGTCTAGACAGTGCCAGTGTTGCGGAGAAGGGGAGGGTACTGGGCAGGGACAGAAAGGAGACTGGGGCGGAGCTAACTGCGTGTGCAGAGCAGGACATGGAGGAACGCGGGTCACCCGACGGGTAAGCAGAGCTTCAGAGAAGTTCGGGGTCCTGAACGCCCCGCACAGCGAACAGCGCTGCGGGCAGGGAGGGTAACTCGCGCTGCTGCCACAGGGACCCCGCGCGGAGCCTGGAGCAGGGACCAGAGAGGCCGGAAACGCCCATCCAAGTAGTGCTCAGGTGGGTACAGACTGGGTAGGAGGCACCCGGGCAAGGCAGGGACAAACGAAGACATAAGGATGTACCCATCTGCCCTCCTGTCGGACCCCAGGGTGCGGCCCATGAGTGCGGCCGAGCTGCGTCGAGGGGAGCAGAGCGTGCTGCACTGCTCGGGGACCCGGACTCTGCAGGTGAGGGGCCCCTCTGTTCCTCCCAACCCCCGGCGAAAAAACTACCCTAGGGACGCTGGGTCCCTTACCCCAGGTAACTTTGCCCCAGGCCCCGCCCTCCCCCCCAGAGTGCCCCGCCCCATCCAGGGTGCCCCGCCCTGCCCCAGAGTGCCCGCCCCTCCGCCGCGCCCTCCGCAGGTGAGCCCCCCGGGCGGGGGCCCCGAGGTGGCGTTCCGCTTCGGGGCGGTGCTGGACGGGGCGCGCACTCAGGAGGACGTGTTCCGGGCGTGCGGCGTGCGGCGCCTGGGCGAGCTGGCGCTGCGGGGGTGAGTGAGGCGCCGCAGGGCTGGCCCGGCCCTGCCCCGAACCACGTCCCGCCCCCATAGTCCCACGTCCCCCCAGCCCTCCAGCTCCCTAACCCCCCACCCCAACCCAACCCGGGGCGCCGCCTGGGTCCAGCCACGCTCCTGCCGCCCGCAGCTTCTCCTGCACCGTCTTCACCTTCGGCCAGACCGGCTCCGGCAAGACCTACACCCTGACGGGCCCCCCGCCCCAGGTGGGCCCAGCGCCGGCGAAGCCCCCCGCGGGTCGGGGCTCGGTGGGCTGGAAGCGCCGGTTCCCAGAGGGAAGGGGCTGGGACCAGGCAGCCCTCCCCGATGATTTGCAGACAAGGAAACTGAGGACCGGAGAGGAGAAGATGCTCCCCATTTGGAGCATTTGGGTTGAAGTGTGGGTGCCTTTACTTACCAGCTCTCAGTTTCTTCATCTGTAAAATGGAGGTGATGGTACCTGCTTGCGAATTATTGATAAATGAGCTGTTATATGAGAACCTGGTACGGTTCCGGCTCTACCAAGGGTAGTCATTACTGTGGTGCTGACGGAGATGACCCAGTTTCAGGCTCGGCTGGCTTTGCCCCCAGGGGGAGGGGGAGCCCGTACCCCCCGGCCTGGCTGGCATCATGCAGAGGACCTTCGCCTGGCTGTTCGACCGCGTGCGGCACCTGGGTGCCCCTGTCACCCTGCGCGCCTCCTATCTGGAGATCTACAACGAGCAGGTAAGGGAATGAGAACTGAAAGGCGGCGGCAGGGCAGCAGAGGCGTTTCTTTCCAAGGAGTTGGGGACTGTTGTCAGGAAGGGCCGGGGGTGGGTGGGGCATAGACACAGAGTCCCTTCCCTCGCCCTCCTCCCTCACCTCCCAGGTTCGCGACTTGCTGAGCCTGGGGTCTCCCCGGCCCCTCCCCGTTCGCTGGAACAAGACCCGGGGCTTCTATGTGGAGCAGCTGCGGGTGGCGGAGCTCGGGAGCCTGGAGGCCCTGCTGGAACTCCTGCAGCTGGGTGCGTGCTGCTCCGCTGAGCCTGGGCGCGGGCGGCCGCGGCTGTGGCTTCAGAAGTGACCCTTGCTGGGGGAAAGGACCAGCAAACCAGCAATTCAGAGGCACACCCCAAGGATGTCCCCTGCCCCCACCTCTGCCCAGTGCCTGTTGACTCTGCCCGGCAGACTCCTCTCCGGGCCAGGCCTCTGCCTCAGCTGGGCCTCATTCTGGCTCCTTAGAGAGGTCTCTGCCCCTCACAGCTCTCCCTTGCCAGCCCCTCCTCCTCCAAGCCGCGCAACACATCCCTCCGCGCCTCCAGACCCTCCACCCTTGCAAAGCCCCGGGGATGAAGGTGGGACCTCTTAGCCTAGCCTGTAAGACCCTTCCGTTCCAGTCTCATTCGTTTTTTCATCAAATATTTATTGGGCAGCCCTCCTCTGGCAGGCACCTGGGATGCTGTGCCACGCCTCTCAGCTGATCTCGCTGCCTCAGTTTCTCCCCCTCCCTGCACACAGCAATAGCAACAGGAGAGTGTTTATAAAATGCCGATCTGTCATTCTTCCGCTGGACTATGTCTATCCCCCTTCAGCTATCTGTGCTAGAGCCGGCGCCAACACTCCCTCATTCCCTGACTGGCGCCCACCGTCCCGCCTCTCTGCCTTTGCACAGGCTGTGCCCTCTGCTGTCCGGATTCCTTTGCTCCTTTTTCTTCCCTGGTGATCACCTGTTCTCCAACTGGGTCCCGCTCCTGACGCTTTCCCCTTCCAGGGCTTAGCCGTCGAAGGAGCTCAGCTCACACCCTGAACCAGGCCTCCAGCCGAAGCCATGCCCTGCTCACCCTCTACATCGGCTGCCAAAGTGTAAGTGCCCCAGCCTGGAGAAGGAGCTGGCCCTGGGCCACCCAGCAAGGGTAGCCGCGCAGCAAGGGTCTGCGTCTGGATGTATAAACCAACTTGAGCGTGCATGGGGGGTAACAGTGGAAACCCTCAGCCTTGTGATCTTGTGACTTTGATGGGGACCATCCCTCCCAAGTCCCCATGAAGTGCTGATCCCCCAGGCCCAGAAGATGCCTCCTGCGGGCGCCGGGGAGCCCCCCGTTGGTGGGAAGCTGTGCTTTGTAGACCTGGCCGGCAGTGAAAAGGTGGCAGCCACAGGATCCCGTGGGGAGCTGATGCTTGAGGCCAACAAAATCAACCGCAGCCTGCTGGCCCTGGGTGAGACCTGGGGGCCAGCTGCTCTGATTCTTGAGTCCCTCCCCAGCGCTGGGCCCATAGCTGTCCACATCGGAGGATGCCAGAGGAGTTGTAGGGCATAGACGCGGTGAAAGAGCTGTGATCCAAGAGCCAGAGGCCCAGCTCTGTTGTTGACTCTCCCTTCTCAGAACATGGACTATGAATCTATAAACCCTAAGGGTCTGTAAAGTTACATTCTAATTTGGGAGGTAGAAACACTCAACTCAGAAACATTCGACCCATCCCTTGTGCTGTTGGGAAGACTGACATCCATTTAGGGGACCTGTCTCCTCTCCCCCACCCCAGGTTATTGGACTTTGAGATCCTTAAGGGCTGGGGCCTCACGTTCCCCGGTAGCGTGCATGGGAGATGCTCACGAAATTCCTTTTCATTCAGTCCATTTGTTGGAAATTTCCTGAGCCCCTGCTACATGCCAGGCCCTTTTGGGGATCAGGGGTGGCAGGGTCATCTCTGCCCTCAGGGAGCACCAGTGTGTGTGGAGACCAATCTGAGTAATGAGATCACGTGGAAAGATGGGTTTTTAGAGTCACACAGGCCTGGATGGAGATCCCAGCTGTGCAGTGTCCCAGCTGGGTGGCCTTGGACAAGTGGTGTAACCTTTCTGGGCCTTGCTCTCCCTACCCAGGTCACTGTATCTCCCTGCTGCTGGACCCACAGAGGAAGCAAAGCCATATCCCTTTCAGGGACAGCAAGCTCACCAAGTTGCTGGCGGACTCCCTGGGGGGGCGTGGGGTCACCCTCATGGTACCCAAGGGGGGCGTGGGGGGAAGG
>RJWJ010040546.1:0-13931 GCA_004363605.1 Indri indri
GTGCTCGGCATCTCAAAGAAGGTCAATGAATGGCCCACACTAATACCAAATAGGTAGAGTTGGGGGGAAAGATTGGGGTCTCTTGTATGGTTTTTCTAAAATTAAATTTCATACAGTCCTTACTACCCAAAATAGCTGTGGAAAATATGTGATGAAAGAATCATAAATAGTGCACCAAAGCTAGGACAAGCAGGGGGTATATATTGGTGGGGAAGGGCACAGTGGGTGTCTGAGAGGAGGGGAAACTGAGGATAAGATGGTTCCCATAATGCAGTAGCTACATTGTGAACTCCTTTTTCAAGGCAAGAATCATGTGTATTTGTGACTCCATCTCCAGTATTCATCACAGCATTTGCAGAAAACATGCAGTCAGAGTGAGAGGCAAAATGGGCAGCTCATTGATTCTAAAAATAGCTTTATTACATCTTTTTGAATATTGAAAAAAATATTTAATTCATGCTGGAGACATTTATAAGAATTCCATAACTCCTTTTTACGTGGATTTCCTTACATTACTACATTAAATCTTTACCATAAGCTGGCTTCTTCATGCTTCCTCCCTATTTTATTTTCCCTTTGTACTTTATGTGACAAGATATTTCATATATCCAACTGCCTTGCTTTCTTGCACATTATCCAGTGGGTTTTGATTGTAAAGACTTTTGATGTCCAGTAAAATTCTAATTGAGTCAAGATTGGCTTCTTCTCTTTCTTAACCTCTATTTCTTGCTTTTGAAAAGCTGTGAGACAAACAGAAGATAACTTTACATTGGCCTTAAAAAGCTATACTCAAACTAATCAAATTAGATTACTCAGCCAAGCAGCTCGTGAATTTAGGATTCACACATGCAGGTTACAAATTGATCGTGCAACAGAAAAACCAAAGGCCGGTTAATAGAAAGGGTTCAACAGTACATTAGCAAAAGGAGCGAGAGTTACAGTCTAGACATCTAACTAGAAAATCAAATTAGGCAGATCACTGTAATGTGGAAAGAGAAATGTGTCACAGAACTTTTTGGTTCTATGATACACTGTCTGTGAGAATTTTGTTTACTCATTACCCTAGACATCAATTTCTTCATTGACTTATAAAGCAATCAATTAGGAGCCTATAAAATCTAAATTTTTTCCAAATATAAAGTTTTATAATATATTGATATTTTGTAATATATCCAGCATCTTTTTCATTATTAAAGTTAAAATGACATAAACCACAAATATGGGGTCATATTTTCTCTTATCTTTATTATGACTCAATCCATATAAAAATAATATGTAAAGAGATGATAGCCTTCAAACACAGCAAATAATAATTTCCACACCCTAGAGATTGATCTATTTCAGTAAAAAGTATCTCTTGTTTAAAAGCTTAAAATTTGGGGATATTAAATATATTTAGTGTCCCTAACAGAAACTTGACCTTCATATTCAAGGATTTTTATGCCTTCAAATATGCCTTGTGATATTTTATTTTCCTTGGTTATGTATAAAGTTAATCAAGAAGTAAATAGAATAGTTGCTACTTTAAGATAAGTTAAAGATAGGAAAAGAAGTGTATGTTTTATACAGTTTACTTGCTGTCTTCTATGTGCCTACACCTGTATCAAAGCTAATACATGCTATTTCAGCCAGGTATTATAGAAAGCAATGGGCCACAACCAGTAATATAACTTTTGTGTAATCATTTCAGCTATGACACAAATCCCATAATAGGCAGAATAAGTTACATGCTTATCTTGTTAATTACAATTCATAATTTTCAGTATAAGGATGGTACTTTTCAGGCTATCTATTGCTGCATAGTTAATCACTCCCAAAACTCAGTGGTTTGAAAAAATAACAATAATTTTATTATCTCTCAGTATTTATGGAGGACCAGAACTAGAAAAGATCTTGGCTTGGTGTTTCCAGTTCAGAGTCTTTTATGTGATTTCATTTAAGTGGTGTCTGAGACTGGTTGGGGAGGGGAGAAGAGGATGATGCTATAACAGATAAGGGCTGATGGGACATTTCTGTCTTTTAAACTTGTCTCAGAGTCTCTCCACCTAGACTAGTTTGGGCTTCCTCACAACATGGTGGCCTCAATGTAGTCAGAATGCTTTTATGATGGCTGAAGGCCCCAAAAGCCAGTATTCTAGTGACTAAGATAGTCGCATTGAGTACATGCTATTATTTTTAATATGGGCATTTATGAGTCACTTGCAAACAGAGCTGGCTCTAAATTTAGGTTATAAAAGCTAATGCATCTTCCATCTTGGCCAAAGGAAATCAAGTAGGTGGGAGAACGGAGGAGGTGTTGGGTAAATCTACAACTAATGGATACAATGCACACTAATTGGGTGAAGGGCACACTTATAACCTTGACTCATACTGTATAAAAACAAATCATGTAACCAAAGGTGTGTGCCCCTGTAAAATTCAGACATAAAAAATTAAAATAAAAAGAAATTTAAATGATGGCAATTAGGCTCTACCTCTTGAATGCTCTAAAGAAGCATGTGGTATGGAATACAACATGGCAGCAATTTTTAGCTAAAACAACCTGCCATGATCGTGATTTCTCCTTTATGCATCTTCATCCTTTCCAACTACTCCCACATAGCATTTCTAGAAGAACATCTTACGTGGTGTTGACAATTGCTAAGTAGAACTTGAAATCCACATTCCTTTTAATAAAAATGTATGTACAGACAGACATCTATACTCAGTCATGGTGACCTTGAGTTAGGAGTATTTCTTTGTACTACAATTTTCTCTTTCTCATCTCCTTGCTCTTCCCTTCCTTTCCCTTTCCTCCTCTCCCTTCCCCTTCTCTGTTCTCTGCTCATGCTCTCCCTCTCCCTCTCGGTCTCTCTGTCTGTCCCCTACATGCATGCACACACAGAGCTTCCTGAGGAGGAACTGTGCTTGACCTGTCAAAGAACAGGTCGGTGAAGTTAATCTGTACCTGAATGTGTGAATGAATAAATGAATCAACGAAACAATTTATCCCTAGAAATAATCTTTTAAAAGTAATGCTTTAGTTCTCTGTGTATAACAAATTGTTACAAACTTAACACAGATTTATTATCTAAGTTTCCATGAGTCTGGGTACACATTAGCTGGATCTTCTGTCCAGGTTTTATGGGACAAAATCCAGGTGTTGGCCAGGGCTGTGACAGTGATTGTTCCACATTGTGGTTAGCACAATCCACTCCTTGCAACTTTAGAACTTACGGTGACTTGCTTCTGAAGGCCAGTGGAAGAGAGAGGCTCCGCTTCCTTTTATCTCATGCATTAATGGTCTCTGACCACTTTTAAAGGCTCATCTGATTACATCACACTCACATAGGAAAATCTCCCTTTTGCTCAACTTTAAGTCAACTGATTAGGAAATATAATTTTTCCTGTGAATTTTGTCTACCTTTCCCACATAACTTAACTTATCCCCTCACCTTTGCCGTACCCTAGTAGCTAGGAGCAACTTTCAGGACCATCCACACTTAAGAAGAGGACATTTTTGATAAGGCCTGGGCCAATCGCTTCATCTCAGAATTCTTCTTACTGTCAGTGACAACATTCCAGACTAAAGTTAACTGCAAGATAAATTTAGAATAATGGTGGTTGACTGACACCCTCTTTCACACATGAATTCTAGTATTGCCTCTCTAATTTCACTATGTTTTACATAATGGGTATTGTCCAAAATGCTTGGCGATGCCTAATTGATCTTTTTGTGATATATGTTATAAAACATTTAATATATGAAGTTGCATTGTTTTCTGTTAGCAAGTAACTTTATTTTTTTTAATTTCAAAGTATTATGGGGGTACAAATGTTTTTGTACTTTTATAACGCTTGAGTCAGGGTTATAGGTGTGCCTGTCACCCAGATAGTGTTCATTGTACCTATTGGATAGGTTTTTGCCCATCCCTTCCTTCCCCCTCCCCCTCACTGATTTCCATTGAGTTATACTTCCCTTTATGCACATGTCTGTGCATCAGTTACATACAGTTTAATAGTGAGCGCATGTGGTGTCCATTTGTCCGTTCTTTAGATAATTCATTTAGGATAATGGTCTCCAGTTCCACTTATATTGTTGTAAAAGACATTAAGTCATCTTTTTTTCATGGCTAAGTAGTATTCCATGGCATACATACACCACATTTTGTTAATCCACTCATGAATTGATGGACATTTGGGTTGATTCCACATCTTTGCAATTATGAATTGTGCTGCAATAAACATTCGAGCACGGGTATCTTTTTGATAAAATGACTTCTTTTCCTTTGGATAAATGCCCAGTAGTGGGATTGTTCGATTGAATGGTAGATTGACTTTTAGTTCTTTGAGGAATCGCCATACTGTTTTCTGTACAGGTTGTACTAATTTGTAGTCTCACCAATAGTGTATAAGCATTTCTTTCTCTCTACATCCATACCAGCATCTGTTGTTTTGGGACTTTTTAATAAGAGCAATTCCAACTGGGGTAAGGTGATGTCTCATTTTGGTTTTAAGTTGCATTTCCCTGATGATTAGTGATGTTGAGCATTTTTTCATGTTTTTTGGCCATTTGTATATCTTCTTTTGAAAAGCTTCTGTTCATGTCTTTTGCCCACTTTTTAATGGGGTTGTGCGATTTTTTCTTGCTGATTTGCTTGAATTCTTTGTACATTCTGGTTATTAGTCCTTTATCCAGATGTACAGCTTGCAAATATTTTGTCCTATTCAATAGGTTATCTATTTGCTCTGTTGATTTTCTTTCTGTACAGAAGCTTTTTAATTTAATCCAGTCTCATTTATTTATTTTTGTCATTGCTACGATTGGTGTTGGGGTCTTCTTCATAAATTCTTCGCCTAGGCCAATAATCTAGGAGAGTTTTTCCAACATTTTCTTCTAGAGTTCTTATGGTTTCATGACTTACATTTAAGTCTTTTGTCCATCTTGAGTTAATTTTTGTGAGTGGTGAGATATATGGCTCTTGTTTCAGTCTTCGGCACATTGCTATCCAGTTGTCCCAGCACCATTTTATTGACTGTGGCTTCTTTTCCCCAGTGTATATTGTTATCTGTTTCATCAAAGATCAATAGGCTATATGACCCAAATAAGATCAATCAGAAATGAAAAAGGAGATATTACAACTGATACCACGGACATACAAAATATCACCTGTGATTACTATGAAAATCTCTGTGCACATAAACTCGAAAACATAGAGGAAATGGACAAATTCCTGGAAACACACAAGCTCCCAAGGCTCAATCAGGAACAAATAGAACTCCGGAAAAAACCAATAATGAGCAGTGAGATCGAAGCAGCAATAAAAAAATCTTCCAGCCAAAAAAAAAAAAACCTGGACCAGATGGGTTCAATAAATTTTACCAAACCTGCAAAGAACTGGTACCTATACTGCAGAAATTATTCCACGGCATTGAGAAAGATGGAATCCTCCCCAACTCATTTTACAAAGCCAATATCACCTTGATACCAAAGCCAGGGAAGGACTCAACAAAAAAGGAAAACCACAGAGTAAGCACCTTTGAAAATCAAAATAAAATGTGTGGAATTGCTTACTCTTTTTTTGAGGAAACAAGAAAGACACAGAATAATATTGAGGGAAATAAAGATCGTTGTGAAAAGAGAAAGCTTTGAATAAAAATTAGCTCGAATGTCAGTCATTATGTCAGAACAAACATCTTCTGAGAAGAAAATTCTGATTGATTTCCGCATAATCACCCTGTACACAATCAGCCTGAGCAACACGTGAGCTATCTCTTCCACTTCTGCTGTCTGTGCCTGCAAACAACCGAGAAAACATAAATCAGGGAGAGGAGATGACTAAAGTATGGATTTAAATGTTTCTATTTTTACTAGACCTTAGGCCCCACATTTCTGTTGATTATTTCAATGAGACCTGCCCCAATTTGAGGCCACCACCCTTGTTATGTGTGTTAACCTCCTCTGCCACTTGTGGGAAGCAGTTTGCTGTTACTTCATGATCACAGAAAGAACTTGTCCAATTTACTCTTGAGTATTTAGTTAAAAAGTAAGCAATAAAAATGGATATTTTTCCAGCTTTAATGGA
This sequence comes from Indri indri, assembly GCA_004363605.1. Taxonomy (NCBI): domain Eukaryota; kingdom Metazoa; phylum Chordata; class Mammalia; order Primates; family Indriidae; genus Indri; species Indri indri. The sequence goes on from RJWJ010040546.1 coordinate 6,066, forward strand.
TTCAGTTTGAGATAAAGCATTCTTTCAATAAAATGTACTATAACTTAAACAAAATTTAAGCATATATACAACAATATATACAAAAGTTATATAGCTCGACTAAGTAAGCATAATATGAAGAACAAAAGATGCTTCTCAAAAATAAGTATTCATAAACTCTCTGACCAGTTAAGCTTGGTTTGGTAGATGCAAAATAAACATATCTATCTTATCCATTCATTTATTTGTCTAATATTACGATTTACTGAGCACCTTTATGTGTTAAGTATAGCAGAACATGGAACCTTTAACATAATTTTTAAAGACTAATATATATACTTCTATCATAATTTTAAAATATAATGCATCTTTGTTATTAAAGTGGGGCAACTTAATTTTATACTCTGGTAAAGGCTATATAATTAATTTTAAGAAATTCAAGCTAATATAAAATAATTGTGTTATGTGTATTAGATCTCATTAACTTATTTGTTAACAATAGTGAAAATAGCTAAGAAATTTCCCATATTTGCTCAAATTGCTGGAAAGTCATTAGCGTCACATTATGTAGAAGGATAGGTGTTTTGGCCGTTCTGTATAAACATTCAATAAATATTTTGAAATTTGTAGACTTATAATTTGAAAGGAACCTTTTTTGCTGATTTAGTTAAATTTTAATTTTATCCTACAAAAATTTTAAAGATGTGAGGGAATGATATATTATGTACGGAATAATAACTTGTTTCAATAAGTTATTATAAGCACTTATTGGTCCATTAGATTAATTATTCAAATATTATATTTGTTAAAAAAAAACTTCTTCCACATATTTTGCACATACTTTTCACATACTTTACACAATGGCAATTTCTTGAATCAGAACCTATAATAGCCCTTCTTAGGTCCTCTTTCTTTGTGTAGAAAAATGAAGTCATTGATCCTTAGACATTGTTTATCTCAGAGTAGATTTTTTTTTAGGATATCTGAAAAAATATCCTACGTTAGATAATTCTCCAATTTCAACCTGAAACCAACTCACTACTTTTGAAAACCCTTCCTCGCCACTGTTAAGACCAGAACAAAGGCTTTATTACTCTTAGCTATTCATTTTCTTTTAAAACAAACTGGGGATTTGTTTAGTCCCTCCTCTGGACACACTAGGCAGGTGCCCTCACAGCTGTTCCTTGCAGGGTTTGGACCCCCAAGGATCTGGGAAGCCCAGCCCCCCCTAGATTTGTCAGATATAACTTCATGGCAAATCTCATAGATTGGAGTTGTGTGCCTGTGGCTCTCCCAGCCTAAAATTGAATGCCGGTGGCTCTGCTGGTCTGGGGTCTCAGGGATAGCCCCTGCCCCATGACTATGCTGGGCTTTGCCCTGGTAGAGATTTTGGTAGTAGCCCTGCCACCATAGTACTTCTCTGTCAGAGACCACAGAGTAGCACCTGGGACTGCCAAGAGGCACAGAGATAGAATAAGGAGAGGGGACCTGCAATGGGATTTGAAACCACTTTGCTCCCTAGCCAAATATCCAATTTCATCACCCAGTAGTTCTACCTTCCCCAAAACACTAGGACAGGGACAAAATCAGCCAAGTTTTTGTCACTTTATAAGAAGGACGGACTTTCCTCCATTGTCCAGTAATATGCTCCCAATCTTTGCCTGAAACCTCACATAATGGCCTTTGTCATCCACACTTCTACCAACATCTATTAATGACCTTTTAGGTTTTCCCAAAGACTGAGGCTTTCTCTACAACTCTCTATTTTTCTTTCTGAGCTCTTCTAAGAATTGCCAATCAAGACCCACAATCAAATGAAATAGTACTAAACATTTATCATTTAAAAATATAAATTCTGAACTCATCCACACTTTTATTTCAACCCATGTAAGATATAAAATGCATTCCATTAAGTTCAAAAAGAAATTTTGTTGATATTCTAAAATATTTAAAATAGACTACTCTGTAGATATTGCCAACATTTCTTCTTTCTACTCCCATTCTCACCCAGACAAAAACTTTAATATTCTTGTAAAATTGCAAAAAATATTTTTCTACTTCCTTTGAAAGACCACATTGGTGCCACTCAGGGCTTGTCTTTTACCAGAGTGAGCAAGCAGGAAGCAGCAGAACTAAGGTAGGAGCAGGGCATGAATGAAAGCCAGCCCTCTTCGTCCTCGAAAAACCTGAAGATCGTGGGTTTTGCCCCTTTTTTTTATTTCATGTACTTAGCATAGACTTTTAGGATCAACCTTTCTCTCCGTTTTCCCTTGATCAATCATTGCTCATTTCCCATCAAGACTAGCTTTTATAAACCCAGAAGTGGCATTCCACATCTGAGCAATATTCACCAAAGTCATGGCTAGTGATGATCACTGCTTTTTGTTTTTAATGTTACAGCACCCATTGAAACCACACTATGTAAAAATAATTTTAGTTAATTCCCAGAGATGAAGAATCTGAAGATCAGGAAAATGAAGTGACTCCTCCAATTTTATGCAAAATATTTAAATATGTACATACTATTAATAACCCATTTAAAACATGAAAATGTATGTAAAAGTATGCATTAAGTAATAAATTAACATGCCGTTGTATAAGCAAGGTGTCAAGTGGGGCCTCACTATTTCCCTGGAGATTTAAATAAATTTGGTTCAAACATTCAATTTTGTAGTCTTTAAAGTCCAGAGCTCCCTGTAATTTCTGCTAATTATCAGCAGTTTCTCTACTACAATCTAATCTTTATCAGGTTCCCACTTCAAAAATACGTACTATCCTGCAGCAGCCAGTGTTGACTCAAATACAGAACCACATTAGATTACCTCCCCAAAACTAATTCACCCAAAAGCAGTAGTAAATCTTGCAAATTTTACTAAAAAGTTCACAAATAGGAGGTCATTTCAACCTGAAAGTTCACAGTGTAGAATTCTATGAGATAGTACTCTCTTAAAAGTAGCTTCTAGGTTGGTGGTGTGCTGGTAGCTATTTAGCAACTGGTTCTCTAGGAAGAAAAACGTTCTTATTTGTAGTGTCTGCTAATTTCTGTGGTGTAAATATTCTAATGTGGTCATTTTCAAGCTATCAATGTGACATCACTGAACTCAGAGTTGGAATTAAGAGAACAAATGATAATTGGCTCTTGCAAGCCACTGTGGGGTGGCTCCAGCACACCGCTGCCCATCCTCAAAGGATTTTCTCACTGGGTCTCTCCAAAGCATGTCCCAATCTCTGTTACTGCACTTTCATTGCCCTGAAACATCACTACCAGCCACATTCCTAGAGAACTTTAAAGTATGTTTCCTTTTCAATACAGAGCCTCTTAGCTTTTTCATACTCCATGACAGGTTTAAAACATGTCTACAAATTTTTTGATCCACCTCGCTCCTATGGATAGATGAGGGGTGTAATCCCACCCCTTGAAACTCAACCAATCTTAGTAACTATCTTGTAAGCAGTAGAATGCAGCAGAAACGGCTCTTCGTAACTTTGAAAACTAGTTAAAAATAGGCCACACACTTCCACCTTGCATTCTCTTGGGACACTCCTTGGAGGGTATGCCAGCACTGTAGGAAGTTCTACTTCTGTGTTACTGCCATGCTACAAGGCGTGTGGAGGCGATCCACTTGTCATCCCAGCTGAGCTCTCAGCCAACAGCCAACATTCACTGCCAGCCATGTGAGTAAGCCATCTTGGACATCCAAGCTGGTGACACTCACATAATTGCAACACCAGCCAACATTTAAATACACATACAAGAGGGAGTCCAACTCTGCCCAGCCAAGCCCTTTCCAACATCCTGACCCCAAAATAATGTTTTTTTAAGCTACCAAAGGTTTTTGTTTGTTTTTTAAGAGACAGGGTCCGGCTTTGTTGCCCAGACTGGACTCAAATTCCTGTGTTCAAGCGATCCTCCTGCCTTGGCTGCCTAAGTAGTTGGGACTACAAGCACATGCCACAGCTCCTAGCTTTAGCTGCTAAGTTTTGACCTTTTTTCTAATTTCTCCAAATTCATAAGACAACAATTGGAGTTATTGAGAGCAAGCATTTCTCTTCATTCATTTTATAAAGTATTTTACTAATGATGATAATTTAGACTTATATAGATGTAGGTAATATAATATTCCTTCTTGAGAAGACACAGAATAAAGGAAATTTTAATGTGTGGAAGAGAAAAAGTGAGTTGCATAGAAGATCAAGGTGCTAATTCTGAAACTGACACAGTTTCACAGAGCAGCCTTAAATAATACATCCTCTGGCAAATCTAGATAGGTTCACTATTTCTCACCTCAGATTTGTGGGCAATTAAATCCTTTACCTTATCTAAATGTTTCCCAAGAGTAAGGGAGAGGATAAAAATGATGGAAGAACCTCTGCTGCTTCTGCTGATGCAGAGGTATGGCAAGGAATGAATGTGGATGACAATACAAAATTATCTTCTTTGTGGCTGGAGAATCCTAGACCAGGTACTGCAAGGAGGCTGTTCCAGTCTGAAAATTCATTGGTACTTCCTTCTTCATAGATGTTTCGTTAGTAAGTTTCTCAAACTTTTCTTTCCTGAATTCCATCTAAAGTCCTTTAAAAGGTTAGGATTGACATTTTTTCCACCTTAATTCAAAGGGATATTTCCTTTTGTTCTAACCATAGAATTAATCCTGTAAAACACCCACATGAATGGAGACAGAAAAGTCTTGGCTGCTTAAGGAGAGCTGAGTTAGACATAGAATTCCATCCACAACAGGCGAGAATACCAGCTTGACTGCCCACAACAATTCATCAAAAATGGCATTAATTTCATCTGGAATCAGGCCAGGTCCTACTGTTACCACTTTAACCAAAGACTATAAACCAGTGTGTGAAGTGTGAGGAGTCACATATTTGTCTTGTAACACTGTGCCTGCAGGATCCTCATGATAAGTGGCAGAAGCTTCATTACCATAAAATGACAATGCCAAATTAATTCTAATTATCCTGATCATTGAACATTTAAATGAAAATGAAGACATTAAAGGTAACTAATTACTAGGAAGGCCATTTCTGAGGATGAATTATGATGGATTTTAAACAAAGACATTGTAAAACAATGGGTTCCAACTGCACAAATCTTTCATTTTGTTTATTTGTACTGATCACATTGAATTTACACACCAGGAAATTGGGAATGATTTGGTTGTTAAAAGAATGTAAAAAAGGTTCTGTGGTGAAGCACATCCTCATTTGTATTCCCTAAAATAAAAAGTCAGACTTAATTATTTCTAAACTAGTAACTTTATCAATTGTCAGACCCAAATACAAACTACAAACGAAGGGTATGAAAAATGAAAGAGTTATGTAAAACACTTATTTCTGAATAATTGTCAGCTTCGTGAATGTACTTTCACTGAAAAATAAAGTGGCAATAGTTCAGGAATTATCGTCATTGAAAGGGATGGCAAGGAAAGAAGAAGGAATGATAATCTTATTAGATTGTCTATTTATAATGAGAACATGAGATAGGAAAATATGTTTCCACTTACCAGAAAAACTAAATTTGATAACATTTTTTCAGCCCTTTTAGTCTAGACAGGTAATGATCTTGTTTGCATTTCCCAAATTTGTTCCTCAGAGGTAACTCAAGAAGAATATTCTAGGAAAAAAGAAAGAAGTTTTGACCAAGCAAAAATGGTTTAATTAAACAGGTGGACAGTAATAAAAAAAGGTGTACTTTTGAAAACTTGGCATGTGTCAGACCAAACACATTTCCTATGTGAAACCAAACAGCTCTCACATTATAAAGATTCAGGCTCATACAGAAACTTTTTGTGAAATAAATTAAAACAAGACCCCCCCCCAAAAAAAACCATTCAAAGCAACCATGCTTTACTATGATATGTCTCAGCATTACCTTACCAAATTTAGATTGAACAAAAGGTCAAATAATTGAAACTATTAATAATCATTACATTTATTTTAGATTACCTGTATACTAAGTTGCTTAGGGATAGCTTGCTTTAAATTTAATAAATCATTTATTTTTTTAAAACCAACAAGAAAGAGTTGCTGTACTTTCACTAAGTTCTACGTCAAATACTTGAATTTAACAATATGCTCTCAAAAGCTTTTTATACATAGATTTTATATTTTTGATACCACCTCCCTGCTATGATCCCTGCCTTAGTTCCTGGTTACTTGTGAAACCAAGCTCCATCTAATTATATTAGTTGAAGTTAATGATCTCCTGAAGGACCTTTAAATTTTGTATATGATTCGTTAAATGTGATTTGCTATTCTCTAGTCATTCTATTTTGCACTGGCCAATGTAAATACCAACATCCCTATTAGTTGAAACAAATGAAAACAATAGTTACGTAGAAAAGCCATAGAACATCAGCAATATAATATGGTTCAACCAAGAACTTGAAAGAAGGGGCCATTTCTATCTTGTCTACTGCTGTGTTTTGAGAATCTATCAGTGGTAGTCTAATATCACATACAAAATGCTCAATACTTACTTGCTTAGTAATTAAAATCTCAACTCAATTTCCTAGTATTGTTTATTTTCTATGTTACACTTTTATTTATTCATTTAATCCTTTACTTAGTTAATCAGTGAAAAAACATATTTTGAGTGGACATTATCAGTCAGAATAGAAATGTATTATATTGGAAAAGTGTACAATATCAAGGATAGTTAGTGCAAACAGAACATCTTAGCCCACAAAAGTGAAGTGAGCCAAGATTCCAGTTAGATCTTGATCTACTAGAGCAGATTATACAACTAAGGCTAAAGTAGAGCCTTTTCATATCTTAATGATATCAAACCTGCATGCAAATGAAGTAAGTGGCAATTGGAGACACAAGATTTAGTTAGCTCTACCCTGAGGCAGGGTCAGCAGAGAAGTTCAGGGAGAAGATGGTGCTTTAGGCAAGGACAGACACTTTTATTGAGCACCAGGTAGCATGCTAGGCAACTGAAGATACAGCACTGATGACATCCCTCCTTGGAAGACTTCACAGACTTCGAGCCAAGCTAAACTAGAGGAAAAGAAAAGACATAGCAGGTAAAAAGTTTGGAAGTGAAGGTTGGTTAACTTAACTAAAACTTCCTAGAGTAATTAACATGCAAAAAGAGACTGTTAGAAAACAGAAGACTAAGGATGCAGTTTGATCACCAGGCTCCCAAGCTGCCTGCCTTTACAGGAGTGATACTTTTAAGTGTTTAGGCATTAGCTATAAAAGGAGACATTAAAAAACCTAGGTGAAGGATTCAATGAAGTATAGCTACTAAGTTGTAGAACTTAGATTTGAACATGTTTTTTCATCCAGCATTCTCTATTTTGTTTTTGTAGAGCGGGGCTGCAGGCTCTGGAGTCAGACAAGTTTGTGTCTAAACTACAGTTTTTTCTCTCACTAGCTATGTGACTTTGTGCATATTACTTAAGTTGTTTTGTATTTTAGTTTCCTCAGCTCTAAAAAGAAACAATTACAGCTACTTCATATAATTGCTATGACAAACAAAACAGAAAAATCTGTCTAAATGATTTAACATAGGATCCAGTTTATGGTAAGCACTCAAAAATTGTACTATCGTCTTAATATTTGTGACTTGGCAATGCCAACCATTTGGAACCCAACCGAACTAGAATTATCAATAGATTTAATTAATTATTAGCTATAATGGATTTTGGTGCTTTGCTAGCCCCAGCAGCAATCTTCCTGTGGCTTAGTTATTCTCTGCTTGGGTCAGGCTGGCTACATCTCTAGCCCCAGGAGACAGAGACAGAGTTTAAACTGAAGGACTCCAAGAAGACATCATTTTCATAGACTGCGAGGCATGACAGAGTTCGAAAATCAGCACTTTCCATGTCTTTGGCAATCATGATTGGTTCTGAGGTGGGCACCTTCACAAAT
>RJWJ010040547.1:0-13932 GCA_004363605.1 Indri indri
TGTGTGTGTGTGTGTGTGTGTGTGTAATGCATAGTATTGCTTTTTGTGTTTTAAAATTTCACATAAATGGTTATGTGCTTCTGCAACTTCCTTCTCCACCCCCACCGCCCAGCTTCATTTTTGAGATTTCTCCATGTTGATATATGTAGACCGGTTGATTCATTTTAACTGTCCTATGGCATTCCGTTGTAGGGATTGTTCAGTTTACATATCCACTTTCCGACTGAGGGGAATTTGGATGTTTCCACTTTTTCTACCATTACAAGCACTGCTACGAGGAACACCCTTGCGTGGTGTCCGGGTGCACGCATAGGAGTTGGATGCGTGGCTAGAAGAATTGCTGGGTGGTGAGTCTTGCGCTTCTGCAAATTTCCTGAACGTTGCCACATTGCTGTCCACCTCGCCCTCTTACTAGAAATATATGAGGGCTTCTGTTTCTCCACATCTTCAACACATGATATTGTCAGACTTGAAGATTTTTGCTAATTCATTGGATGTGAAAAGGACTCCCTTTGTGGAGTAAATTTTCATATCCCTGGTTTTTAGTGAAGTTGAACATTGCCCCATGTTTTGGGCCATTGAAGTTTCTTCTATGAATTGCCTTTTCATACTTTTTGCCCATTTTTCTGTTGGGATATTTGTCCTTTGCTTATTATTTGTAAATCTTTATATATTTTGGGTACTCATTTGTTGTCAGTTACATGTTTTGTGAATATCCGATTCAGTCTGTAACTCGTCTTTTAATTTTGCTTATTATGCTAATATATCTTTTGTCATACACACATTCTAAGTTTTAATGTGAAATTTATCGATTTTTAATGTGGTCAAATACATCAATTTTTTCCTTTATACTTTGATATTCTTCTAAAAGTTTTAAAGCTTTAAAAACCTAAAGACCCAAACAAAATTTAACGTTTGGAATTTTCCGCATTTCCGTGTGGATAGTCGGTAGTCACAGCACCATCTGTTGCGTATTTCTCTTATCCCCACTGATTTGTCATATATGAAGTTTCGATATCATTATTAGTCTTTCTGTCCCATCGTGCCGTTACTACACTTTTTCGTATGATGATAGCTTTAAAGTAAGTCTTGAGGCCGGGCGTGGTGGCTCACGCCTGTAATCCTAACACTCTGGGAGGCCGAGGCGGGCGGATTGTTTGAGCTCAGGAGTTCGAAACCAGCCTGAGCAAGAGCGAGACCCCGTCTCTGCTAAAAAAAAAAAAAAAAAGAAAGAAATTAATCGGACAACTAAAAATATATAGAAAAAATTAGCCGGGCATGGTGGCGCATGCTTGTAGTCCCAGCTACTCGGGAGGCTGAGGCAGAAGGATTGCTTGAGCCCAGGAGTTTGAGGTTGCTGTGAGCTAGGCTGACGCCACGGCACTCACTCTAGCCAGGCAAAAGAGTGAGACTCTAGCTCAAAAATAAAAAAAAATAAAAAAAAAATAAAGTAAGTCTTGGTATCCCCATAGGGGCGAGTCCACTCTTGTTCTTTTTCCATTTTTTCTGGCCATATTTAGACTTTTATTATTCCATAAGAATTTTAAGATCATCTCATTAAGTCCCATGAAAATTCCTGCTGGGATTTTGTCTAGAATGAAACTGAAGTTATGAATTATTATACTTTAGGAAGAAGTGCCATCTTCATGATCCTGAGTCTCCTCTTGCATGGATTTGGTATATTACTCCATGTGTCAACTTCTCTAGACCTCAGTGGCTGGTGAGCTGGGGATTAGATTTCCTTCTTTAACAAGCTCACAGAGTTGTGTGAGGATCCACAGAGACCATGCTCAAGAAAATGCCCTCCAAAGTCTGCAGTTCTGCATATGTTTGTTGAAGCCTTGGCATGTTATTAAGACCTACCGATATCCGGCCCCCATCTCTTTGAGATTAAAATTCATGAGAAAAAGGTCACCTCTTTTGCTAACAAGTTTCCTGTGCTTTTTCTTTCCTCTTAATTTAATTCAATAAGCACTTCCTGACCTAACTGTGGATCAACAGGTGACCTGCCATCGCAGTATGCCCAAGGCTTTGCTGATTTTACTGCTGAAAGTCCTGTGTCCTGGGAAACTCTCAGTCTCAGGCACACTGGGATGGTTGGTCACTGGGTTCTGTGCTGAGCGATGGGCCACCAGAGAGTTGAATTGGATGAGCCCTTGCCTTTGAGGAGAGGGATGGGTCTTGGAGGGCCTTGGGGGACTAAGATGGAGGGGAGGGAGGTTTGTGGACAAATGTGCTTGTATACAGCATGCTAAATGCAGGAAGGGAATCACAAACAGCCAAGCACAGCAGTGTGGGGGTGGAGGTGGGCTCAGGGAGGGCTTCCTGGAGGAAGTACCTTGGGTATAGAATGCATAGTATTGGGTAGGCAGAGATTAGGGGTTAGAAGAGACAAAAGGTCGGTTTTGCTTCTCTCTCAGCTGCTTTCAGACTCCCACCCACCTACGATTTTGTGCTAACTCTGCTCTCTTTCTAAGATGTCAGATCCTTTCAAATGCCATATCTTAGAGTAAGATGGGACCTTGTTCAACTCTCCCATTAAACAGCTGGGTAGACTGAGGACCTGAGAAGGAACCTGATTGCCTAGGATCACACAGTGAGTCCATGGCAGAGTTTATCCTGCAATTCAGCTCTCCAACCCAATACACTGCCCAGCACACCCCCAAACTGTTCATTCCAGGGACCTGATCCCAGCCCCTTAGCCAAAGGCCCTCCGGCTGCTCTGGAAGCAGATGCCGGCTTGCCTTACTGGGACAGTACCTGAGAAGAACAGGGCCAGCTTCCAGGCTTCCTGATTCTGCCTGGCCTGCTCACATTCCACAGATCTCTCCCTCTCCCTCTCCCTGCACTTCACACGCACCCAAGCTCAGGGACCAGGGGCAGCTGGAATTACACTGAAGCAAGTGTATCTCAGGGGAACAAGATGTGCAGAAGGCAAGGAAGCCTGGAGTCCAGGCTAGAGGCTATCTCACCCATTCTCCTTTTATTGATCACCACCCATCCATAAACAACTACAGATACAAATATTAAACTAAAATGTACTGAGCTCTCAATGTGAGAGCTATAAGCTTTAGAAATATTATCTCATTTAACGCTCTTTAACCTTATCAGATAGATACTACTATAACTTTTGTTCCACAAGTTACCTACCTGAGATTTAGAGAGGTTAAGAACTTGCCCAGGGTTGGATTTACATCTCAGGCCAGTCAGAACCCTGAGCTGATGCTCTTGACTAAAGCTCCTGCCATCCCAGGCAACTGGCATGTCTGATGAGGAGGCACAGGGGCCCGCAAGGCTTCTACAGTAAGTGATCTGCACGCCACGCTAAGGGCCAGGCCCCTAAGAGCAGAAACTGGTGGAGCTTTGTATCCGGAAGTTGCCAAACGGGGCTGGACAGGACGGGGGCGGGGACAGGCTGAAGAGCCCACCTGCATAGGGAAAAATGCCCCCCTACCTGGGCTGCTCTAGAAGGGGGCAGAGGCCCTGTCTGCCAGAGGTCGGACTGCCAGCTGGGCTAGCTGTCCCCAGGAGACAGCCAATGGAGAAAGTGCTAAGTCATTATCCCTAGTGGGGTGGGGGTGGGGAAGTAAAAGGAGGAAAGAAGAGAAGAAGGAGAGAAGGGAGGGAGAAAGACGAGGAAGTTAATCCTTTTGGGATGCCAGAAGAAGTTTTCTCTGACGTGCCAAACACAGCCCTCCGCCACAACTGGTTTTGAAGCAACTGAGAATACCCACATCTCCTTTCTTGGTGTCTGGGAAATTGTGTATTTATGGGAATTCCCAAGCTTCATGGTTCTCCGGGACCAGGCTGTAAGAGCTGCCAAATGACTCAGGGTTTACTGCACTATCAGTGCAATAAAATGGGATTAGCACATGTATTTGGAATCAGCAAGTAAACTTCACCCCTGTCTTCTGAACCTTGTCACCTCAGCACCCTCCCATCCACACAGAGTTACATAACCAAAATTCAGAGCTGAAGGGAAAGGCTTGTTTGCAGGTAGTGAGCCCAGGAGCTGGGAGTGAGGGGCTGAGAAGAGCCTGCAGGGAAGAAGACGAAGCTGTTATCTACAGGAGATGACAGGGCTAGTCACGCTGGGGACCCTCTGAGGAGCTGCACAGAATGCACCCCAGGGCTGCCTGCCTGGGACGTGGGAGAGTATTTATTTATCCACTCTTCTCTTGTTTTCCTTTGGTCAGGGGCTGCCTAACACCCTGGCTGGAGCAGGTGTGTCTACCTGTGGTGGAAAGGCCGAGCAGGCTCCTCTGGTTAATCCACTTGGCAGCAGCGGGCAAGTCCCAGGGCAGAAAGCAAGAGATGAAGTGCCAATAGGCCACACTTGTGTGCAGCTCGCCACCACAACAATGGTCAGAACAGAAAGGTAGGCTGAGGGCATGTGAGATGCAGCATGAAAGTTGCTGGAGCTGGTATGTTGCTGCCCAGCTGGGTTGTATTGCCCGTTGCACAGAGAAGAACCAGTGTACTGAGACAGTGAGGTTGCAGTGGAGAAAGAGTCTATTCCACATAGTGCTAAGTGGGGAGACGGGAGAGAGTTTCTCAAATCCGCCTCTCTGAGAATCTGGGAGACAGGGATTTTAAAGATAGTTTGGCAGGCAAGGGGTTAGGCAATTAGGTTTGTTAATTGGGGCAAAATTATAGGGGCGTAGACATCATCTTCCTGTGTTGTTTCAGTCCCTGGGGTCACAGTTCCAGTGGAGTCCGTTTCTTGGTATGGGCTGCTTTTCTGGGTAGGTCAACCAATCCACTGGAATGCGGGGCCTAGAAGATATCTTAAAAACTACCATTAGGTTTCTTTTTTTTTTTTTCTAGGTCTCCTAAATTCCAAATCCAAACCCCACCGGCTGTCCTCAAACAGTTGTCAATCCTAGGTACACATTAAAATCACTATGGAAACTTAAAAAATAGCAATGCTCAGACTGCACCGGGACAGATTTTGATGTAATTTGTCTGGGGGTGGGCCCTAGTATCTGTATTTTTTTAAAAAGCTCCCCAAATAAGTGTACTGTGCACCCAGAGTTGAGAATCACTGCCCTGGAGAATCCCAAACAAAAGGGTCAGATCGCTGGCTTTTGGCGCTTGGAAGGAGAAAAACATCTCTGTCCAAGGCCATCTTCTCTGCCCTTGCAGCCTGACCATGACCTAGAACAGGGGCCAGCCAACTTTCCTGTAAAGTGCCACATATGGTCCCTATTGCGTATTGTTGTTCACAGACTTTTGAAACCCTAAAAAACATTCTTAGCTGGCGAGCTGTACAAAAACGGAGACCCGAGACCTAGAGCGCACAAGATGGAAAAGCAGCAGCGAAGGCATGAGGGATGCGACGCCGTCCAGGCGGCCCCCGCGCACTCGCCACCCTGGATCTCAAGGGCGGGATGAGCCCCGGACTGCGCAACTCGGTAACAGAGGGACCCTCTGGAGCAAGAACAGACCATGCAAGGAAGGACCTCGGCCGCTTCCAACACTTGAAGTGTCCACGCTGGCCCACAGACCCCGAAGCGGCAGCCCGGCCGCCCCAGCGTACACCCGCGGGGCAGGCCCCGGCGTTCCTCTCCCGCACTCCCGCCAAGGCCCGGGCCCAGGAGCGGGCCCAGGCCCAGCCCCGCGGCGGCCTGGGCGATACACCGCTGCGCCCCGCCCGCCGGGTGACTCAGCGCTTAGCGGGCGCGGCACCGCCGCGGGGCAAAGGCACCCAGCCGGGCGTGGCGGGGGCGTGACGAGGGCGGCCCAGGTCTGCACAGGTGCGCGGGTGCGGCCTCGCGACGGGCCTCCGCCCGGCCCTTGCCTGCTGCTCGAAGTGGATGGCGCCCTGCACCGGGCCGTCGCCCTTCAACACGCACGCAGCCTTCAGCGTCATGACTCACGGGGCACACGCGCGGGTCCGGGCTCAGAGAGCCTGTAAGGACGAAACCTACCGTTAGGTTTCAGAAAGGTAATGTTATCTACGGAGAAAGTTGAGAATCTCTACGACCACCAGCTGCGTGGCTCCAGAGTAGCAATTATAGTGACTAATTATTATGGTTATTTTTAGCTAGGCCTTTACCATAGTTCTCGCTTTGCACCCCCTTATTGATTTGTGTAAAGGGCGGTTTCGACACACCGTGGTTTGCACATTGGAGAGCACTTCCTAGACTGCGTGTGGTTTACTCACTGAAATGGGGACAAACAGGCTCTCGTCTGAGGTCACCTAGTAAGCCACAGGCAGACTTGAGACCAGAACCCACGTTTTCTGATGCCCACACAGAGGTCTTAATTTTACTGGGCTTACACAGAAGCGATCTTCCCGGGAACAGGGTCACCTGGTGGGCAGGAGAATGCTTGAGTTTTGGACCTGGGCTCCTGGGAAGACAGAGGAGGAATCTTTTTTCTGGCAGAACTATGTCAGAATGTGAGCTCCTTGTCTGCCTTGTGTATCATTTTATTTCAAACACCTCAATCAATAGGAGTACTTATTTAGTAGGTGCAATCATAGGTGCTTAGCAAATGTGTGTAGATGAATGAATGAATGAATTTGAAGACTGATAGAAGAAAAGTGGTTCCTGTCCTCCCACATGCAAATGAAGGAAGTCTCCTCTTTGATGTTTATCTTCCTAAGCGCTGACCTATCTTTGTTCACTTGCTGAGACTCAGGTTTTATCTGTTGAGTTTTGTTTGTTGTTCTGTTCTCTCATCTCCTGTTCTCCTATTACCCATCTTTTCCAGGGACGCATCTTGTACTCATCTCCTTCAGAGTGTGACATAGCACACCGTATCACGCGGAACCTAAAGTACCCCACCCTCCTGGGAAGAAGGGCTGGGGTCTGGTCCCCAGGAGAGCAGGGATTCTGAGTCCTGTCCTCCCCGTCATGCTGCATTCTTAGCTGTTCTCATGGCAAAGCCATCCTTGGAGTGGATTGGAGCACCTTGGAAGAGGGCCCCATGCTCTAGGGACAGGGCCTGTAGGATGACTGTCTTCTGTCCACCCCACTGCTTCCCATTCCTCACTGCCCTCCCGCACTCCCCATTTCTACCCTCGCCATTTATCCCTCACACTTTTGGGACCAGGTCATTCAGCCCAGGCTGGCTGGGATTGCTCATGAGCAGATGCAGCCCAGGTGGAAGGAGCTGGGCAGACCACAAAGATCGGGAAATCTCAGATGCCAGGACAAGGAGCCATCTGCCTTCTTCCCCCCTCTCACTTTGGGCACTGACTGTAGCAATGATAACCGCCCCTCACATGGGACACCAACTTTGTAACGTGCATAGAATGTTGTCATGGTCACAGGATCCTTGCAATGACCCTGTGGAGAAGGCTCTGTGAACAGGAGGACAGGTCATGGGCCAGCACAGAAGACAGGGCTGTCTCAAGGGTGTCAAGTGATTCCAGTGTGCAGCCAAGGTCAAGAACATCATTCTACACACATCGTTGCTTCCTCCGAATATTATCTGGCTCCTTCTCCTCTCAGGAATTCATACTCAGTTTGCCTGACATCTCTGGGAACTGAGGTAGGGGTCCCATTGAGGACCATGGTAAGCTTTGGGTTCCCCACCAGGCAGTGGCTACTGGGACCCAGTCACAAGAGGTGCCAACTGCATTGTCCAAAAGGGCATCAGGACAGCATTTCCAATATATTTGTGTCTGTCAGTAAACCTTTCCTTGCCATCTCCTCCCCACATCCCCAGCTATAATAGGCAATCTCTTCAACATTCGTTCAACAAACAATTATTTATTAAGTGCCTACTGTGTGCTGGGTGCTGGGGAAGTAGAAAGGACGGGGAATGTCCCTTGATGGTTTATGGAGCTGTGGGTAAGAGCGGTGCAGTATGGTGGGTGCACACTGGCAAGTAACTGCAAAATCCTCAAGGATGGTCCATTCATTCATGCAGCTGGTCATGGGTTCACCAAGTGCTTATATCTTGTCTGTCCCATGCAAAGTCAGGGAAAAGACAAGCTTGGTCTCTGGCTTACAGCAGGATGAGAGGATTTGAGGATAAGACAAGCACTGAATGAAATAACTACTGCAAGGTTGAAAGTGAACACATCCAAGAGAAGTTGCAGACTGAGGTAGCAGATTTAGAAGACTGGCTCGGATTGCTGTTTCTGAAGTGGAAGGGTGTGGAGGAAGCCTTCTGGGAGAAGAGTGGGTGGGGAGGATTGGATAAAGGCAATCTCATTTTCTCCATCTCCCTAACACTGTTCCTTCCCTACTTCCATGGCCCCAGGACTCCTCCCACAAATGGGAATTTATCATTGCTAAAGACCCAAAGATTTTTTCCAAGGAGCCTTCCAGTCTGGTCCTACAGGCCTGCAGAGTGGTGGTCTCTTAGGCAAGTATCACTGGTGAAGGAGAGCTGCTGACTATGCAGGCTGGGGTTGGGGCAATGGTGTGTTGGAAAGTGTTTAACAACTGCCTCCCCAGGGGAAAAGTGTGAGTTGTAGCATTTGCCAATTTCCATGGTGTAAATACTCCCTTGATGGCCAATTTCAGGCCACTAATGTGATGTCACTGGACCTAGAGTCGGGAAGTGATGCACACAATCTGCTCTGGAGAGCCAGTGCTGGCCTGTCCTAGCATATTGCTGTAGTTGGGGGTTGTCTCCAAGACTTTTTTTTTGTTGTTGTTGTTTAAACAGCTGAAGTTTTCTATGGGGCCCTTGAAGGCAGAAATAAGGCCAGTGGGTGGACCATTCAGGGAGGCACATTTTGGCTTCCAAGAATCATGCTGCCACGGTGGCCGGGGTGGGTAGCTAGTAGGATCAAGACCTGGGAGTTGACTGCTGCCCAGCCTCTACTCTGGCCACGTGGCGACCTGCCTTTTGCCCTAGAAGTGTGGATGGCTGCCAGATTTCAGCCAAGGAGCGGACAGCAGGGTGTGTGACAAATAAACCATGGGCACTGGGCCATGTTTCTGGCAGGAGAAGGCATGCAAGGACCTCTGAGGCCACAAGCAACATCTACCTGGCTCATCCTCCCTCTGACTTCATCTCCCTGCCTGCCAATGCAGGCTGAGCCCCTACCCTTCCATGCCACCTGCCCAGAGTCACACCCTCTGCTACCTCACTGTCCGGGTTTGTCGTCTCCCACAAGGATAGGCGCATTGATAGCTGCTTCTCCTTTCCAGGCCTTCCGCAGCCCCCATCCTCACCAGCGCAA
This sequence comes from Indri indri, assembly GCA_004363605.1. Lineage (NCBI taxonomy): Eukaryota > Metazoa > Chordata > Mammalia > Primates > Indriidae > Indri > Indri indri. The sequence goes on from RJWJ010040547.1 coordinate 9,149, forward strand.
GTCACTGCACACACACAGAGGGGGTGACCTTCCTGGAGTCCATCCCTGACCACCCTGTTCCTCTGCTTAAGACCCTCCCACAGCTCCCTGCAGCCTAGAAGACAATGTTTAGTCTCCTGACCCCTCTGTTTGAAGCTCCATGTCAACTCTGCTCTTGACACTTCGGTTTCCTGACACATTCCTCCCCTTTGCGCTTTCTGCTTCACAACATCTCAGAGATCTGCTTCTTCCCCAGCCTGCGCCCCTCTCTTTCACTGTACCCACGTCATTGCTCGCTCCCGTCTTAGGGGAGCCTTGCCCAGGCCAATCCCGCTTAGAACTCCTCTGTGAACTCTTCTGCACTTCCCAGGGTAGCCCTGCCGCTCAAAATATATCACGTTAACCCCGCTTGTCCTTCTCAGGTTAATTCCATTCAGTTTGTCCCAGACTAACCCCCTAAATATGTTTCAGCCCAATTTAACCAATCCTTTCCCATCTTCCTGGGCTTTCCCTGGTATGTCATGTAGGATATATCATGGTTTCAAACAATAGAAAATCCAACTCAAATTGAATTTAAACAATAATGAGGATTTGTTGGCTCATGTAATTAAAAGAATCAAAGCCAATCCAAGCTTCAGATGAAGCTTGATCCAGGAATTCAAACAACGTGGTATTCAGTTTCTCTCTGTACACATTTTAGTTCTATTCCTTTGGTGTAGAGTACATTCTTGTCTGGCTTCCCCCACACTGATGGCTGTTGAGATTACATGCTTTCAGATTCAAATCCAATATTGAAGAGAGACTCTGTTCCCAGATAGCTTCAGTTAAATACTGGAAATTGAGTTTCACTAGCCCTGAGTGGCTGACTTTGGTCATGTGACTATCCTTGAAACAGTCAATTGCTGTGGGCAAGATGAATGCTGACTATCTTAAATAAATACAGGCTCATACCAGATTTGGAGGTGAGATCAATCCTGATGCACCCCAAAGCCAGGAAATTCATGATACTGGCTGGAAGTGGGAAGCAAGGAATGGATGCTGGAGAGTCATTCACCCAATGTCCACTCTCACCATTCAACACCTTCTAAGCTAGCCCTGTTCATTTCCCAGGTGAATCCTACATGGTCCTTGCCAGGGGCCATGGCTCTTTGATCAGATGGGAGCTCGTTCAGGCTCTCCCCCAAAAGATTCCCTTTCTTACGTGGCCAGGCTGCTTGTATGAGAAGGCAGTTGTTACTAGGCTGATGATTACACCAAGAATTGCCATCTGTTTGCTTTTCCAAGGAACCAAGGTGGGATGCCCCCATGGCTTGGTTTCTTTGAAGCCTACCACTAGGTTTCTTTTCAGCTGAGTTTTGGGAGAAGGCAGGTAGGCTCTCTTCTCTGTTGTCTATGAGTTTTGGAGTCACTGTCTCTGTCCTGTGGCACTCAGCCCAGCCTGGGCTGCTGTTGGCTACGGGGTGTGGCTGGGGCTGGAGCTGGCAGGGTGCCTGGTTCCACAGTTTAAAGGAACCCGGGAGTAGCTGGAAGCAGGTCAGAGCCTGGGCGACTGCAACGCTAGCCATGATGCCTGGCTTCCTCTCCCCAAGCCTCTCCCGCCTGGGCCTGTGGGCTTCTGCACTGATCCTGGTCTTAGGCTTCCTCAAGCTCATCAGCCTGCTGCTGCGGAGGCAGAAGTTGGCCAGAGCTATGGAGAGCTTCCCAGGGCCCCCCACCCACTGGCTCTTTGGGCATGCCCTCGAGGTATGTGGGGGAGAGGCAGGGGAGGAGAAAGAAACAACCTCCCTTCCTTAGGAGAATCAGGCCTAATCCCCCAGGGGCCACGGGGGACCGTGGGTGGAGACCTCAGACTTAGGCAGGGGGTTAAGGTCCTGGGAGCCATAGTTCCCTTTCAGCTTTCCCTCCGGGATCTCTGCCTCACTCCTGCCTTTCAAGCTGGCTTCGGAAGGGGTGGGGAGCACTTCAGATTTGGGGCCCAAGTAGGCCACAGATTCCATCCCATTATTCTGAGTCCCAAAGTTTAGACGAGGCTCTGCTAAAGGCTCAGCAATGGCACAGGGGAGAACCAAAGCCTCTGGATAGTTCGATGGAGTTCGGCAATCACGCTTAGAGCTTAATCAGGGTCCTCTTTGTGCAGCATAAATGTTTCCATTTCCAAGGGTGGAGATAAGTTCTGTCACATGGGAGGCCTCACAGAGTCCAAGTGGGGAGGCTACCACACCTGTGGGTGGCTCTGGAGCCATGGTGCCTGCCCAGGTCCAGATCCCCACTTGCCTTTTGTTACCCCAGGGTGGTGGGGACCACCTCAGCACCCACTCTCAGGAGCACCTCTTGTTCCCTGGGCAGGGAATTGGAATCAACTGGGAGAAGCAGATACCTGGGCCGCCAGCCCCTGGAGGTTCCAGTTTGTTAGATTGGAATTAGGAGTTTAAATTTAGAAACCTCTCCAAGTGTTTTGATCTGCAGCCAGGTTTGGGAACCCAGGTTTGGGATGCCAGAGACTAAGGCTCAGAGAGAGGCTTAGTTCCTTCTCCTGCCTCCTGAATCCAACTTTCTCGTTCTCAGACTGGGGCATTGCCTCTGTCCCTTGATTGACACTAGAAACGAGCTTGACCGCTAGGCTTATTCTTGCCCCTACAGATGAACCTCTCGGGATGGCCCAGTAACCCTCATCCATCCTGAAGACATCTAGGAAAGAGAGGGTGGGTCAGGGAGATGAATCGGACCCAGGCCCAGGCTCTCAAGGAACTTGCTGTCTGGAGGGGAAACAGACACCAGAGCCATCCCTGTCCCTAAGCAGGGCGAGGTGCCTCCCCAGGATTCTGCCTAGTGCCATCCTTTTAATCTCAGCACTTGTCCCATTGTGTTGTCATCTTCTGTTTACTTGTTCATCGTCCCCGCTAGACCGTGAGCCCAGGAGGATGGCAATTTGGTCTGCGTCATCCATGTACCCTCAGGGTCCAGCACAAAGCCGGGCACAGAGTAGGCATCACCAAATGAACCAACATTAAATGTTGGAGAGTGGGGAGGGGTATCCGCAGAGGAGAGAGTGGTGGAGAAGAAAGGCAGAGGGACAGGAGCATTTGGGAGGGGCTTTGCTAAGTACAGAAGGAGGGTCATGGGAAGGCTGATGTCTAATGGGGTAGGAGAGGCATTTAGGGAGAACTTCATCCCTTTCCTCTTGTGCCCCTTCCACTTCTACTTGCCTCCATAAAGTTAGGTTTGTCCTTGACCAGTGGACTTTCTTAGGGTGGGAACCTTGTGCTCCCACCCCCAAGTTAGAACTGGCTGCCTCTTTCCCCCAGCTGCTCCCACCCCACCTTGAGAGTGTGCAGAGGGCCTGGAACACATCTGAGCTCTGGCTTCTTTGCTCTTTCACAACTACTGAAGGGCCTTCTCTCGGTGCTTGGCCAGGTAGGGCAGGCAATGGTTGGAGAGGTGGCCACTCTTGGGCACAACGAAGGCTTTTTGGGGAACCGTTGCAAGCACAACACCTCTGTGTTCCTCCAGGCCTTGGCTCCTCTGCTCTTGCTTGGATACACACCTGAACCTGAGTAATGGGGAGGGTGGAGTAGGGATTATTTTCTCTAATGTAAAAATGAGGAAACTGAGGGTAAGAGGGGGCAAGGTATTTGCCTAAGTCTGCATAGTAGCTCAGGAATTGAGTCTAGGCTAGGCCCAGGACTCCTGCCTTTTCATTCATAACACGATCAGTCTATAACACGTAATTGCAAGTTCGATTCTTAGGCCCAGCAATGAAGGGAGTAAGAAGGGAAGGAGGAGGGCTGGTGGGTGAAGGGCCTGGGGGCAGGGAAGAGCTGGCCAAAAGGACTAATTGGAGACCCTTCTTGGTCTTCAGTTATAGTCTGGAGGCCTTGGTAGCATCTACCAGTTATCCTTGCTTCTCAGAATATGTCTTCTTGAGGCAGGGGCATGTCCTATTCTTCTAGGCTCCCCCTCATTCCACTCTGGGGACCAGGGAGGACTTTGCACATAGTAGGTGTTTAGCCATGTTGTTGGCCTGGGGTTGGAACCCCTGGGCGGGGCCGACAATTCTGATCTCCGTGTGTGTGTGTGTGTGTGTGTCTGTGTGTGTGTGTGTGTGTGTGTGTGTGTGTGTGTAGCGGGGAGAATGCCGACTCCCAGCCTAGGGAAATGTGGTTCCCTGAGACTGCAGAGGCCTTCCTCAGCCCTGCCCATTGCTGTGACAGTGCACTTGAACTCGTGCTGCGTAGCGAAGACGGGGCTCCGGCTCGTTTTCATTTAGCAAACATTAACCATGGGCCTTTGCTGTGCCCTGTTAGTACGTCACTTCACCTCTCTGTGCTTCTGTTTTCTTGTCAGTAAAATGGAGATAATCACCTTTACCTTGCTGGGTTAGAAGAGGATAGGAAGAGCAAATTGCTAGACAGATAAATGTCAGGTGTGAAATCATTAAGAGGGATTCTTGCTGCAAAACGCCCAAAGCATTTGCTTTCTTCATCTTTTCCTTCCTCCCAAATCAACCCAGTCCTTGGAGCCAGATAAGGCCCCTCTTTTCCAAGGAACTAGCGTTGTCTGGTCAACTACTCTGGGTCTGGCCCTAAGCTGAGGCCAGAGGATGAAGAACAAGACCAAGAGTCTGCTCTAGAGAAACTGTGTCTGTAGGAGAGACAGACACAGCACACGCATTACAGATCCCTGGGACTAGAGAAGATGCCCCCTCCCAGCCTGGGAGTCAGGGGAGGTCTGGGGAGGTGATGCTGGGGTAAATCCTACGGGATTTGGAAGTAGTAGCCTGCGGAAGTGCAGAAGGAAAGGCAGAA
>RJWJ010040548.1:0-13924 GCA_004363605.1 Indri indri
GGGTTAGTAAAGTAGTACATAAAAACTTGAAAATAGGGGAAATATAAATAAATATGAGTGTGTACTTATATATGTAAATACATAATTTACACACATATTTACAGCTATTCTGATATATTGCCACAGTGTTCTCAAAGTTTAATGGGTTATAAAAGTTACTTGAGTATCTTGTTAAAAAAGAGATTTTGATCCAGTTGGTCTGTGGTGGGGTGGGGCTGAAGACTGAATTTCTAACAAGCTTCTAGGAGACATGTACGCTGCTAGTCCACATTCCACATTTTAAGTACCAAGATATCAGAGGCCAGGAATATTAATGACCTAAGAATTTAGGCTCTCCAAAAGAAAAATATTTATTCGCTTTTCCAGGACAGTATATTGCATAAAAATTAAATCTAATCAACAAAGCTATTAAGATGTTTAGACCTCGTAGCATACTGCAAAATTAAGAAAGATAACTTTCCTAGCAAATCAAAATTTCCTTTTTCATATATCAACTATATTACTTTTGCAACTCATTTAACATTCATCTTAATTTAGTACCACAGTTTTTCTCTTGATTAAAATATTCCATGATTAGCTCATTCTCCTCATTTTTTTCTCTCTCTCTCATGTAATATATTATGAACAAAGAGTAAATTAAAGAATTAGAACAGACACTTTATCAATTTTATCATAGGCTTATGAAAATTTAATACATAATTTTCAGCAATATGAGAAATAATAAAAGAAAAGAAATCATCCGGTTCATTCAAAAAATATTGAAATCTTCCATCATGTTCCTGTTCTTTAGCTCCCAATTTAATTACCATGGAAGGGGGAGTCCTTAGTAATCTTATTTCCCATGCTCTTAACCAGTAGACTGATCCCACTGGGCATATCCAGTGGCAGGCTTGAGGACAGGAACTACATCTTTTCATTCTCACTAGGTGCAGCACAGATATAAAGATGTGGAGGATAAAAATACAGTCCCCAAACTGTTTCTGCGTCTGCCTTCCATCCAGGAAGTAACAATTGTTGTATCTTCACCTACACTTGCAACCATCTCACATGAGTTTTTTTCTTCATAAATATATTTATAATATATGAAATACATTGCTATTTCATAAAGTCATCTCTTATTTCTCTAGCTCAACATCTACTAGGAGTGCAGGTTTTTCTGTTTATTTCTCACACCTAACTTATGCAATTTTTTTTCTCTGCAGCTTCAGATTTTTATAATTTTTTATTGATACATAATATTTGCACATATTCATGGGGTACATGCAATATTTTGAAACATGCATAGAATGTGTAATGGTCAAGTTGGGGTATTTCAAATATATATCACTGTGAACATTTATCATTTCTTTGTGTTGGCAACATTTCGAACTTTCTCTTCTATTTTGAAATATATATTGTTACCCACTGTCACCCTACTATGCTATCAAAGATTAGGATTGATTCTTTCTATCCAACTGTATGTTTGTACCCATTAACTACCTGTCTTTCATCCTTCCACCCGCCCCCTGCACACACCATTCTAGCCTCTTATAATTATCATTCTACTCTCTACCTCCATGAGATCAACTTTTTCAGTTTCCACATATGAATAAGATCATATAATATTTGTCTTTCTGTGCCTGGCTTATTTCACTTAATATAATGAGCTCTGTCTAGTCCCATCCATGTTGCTGCAAATAACAGGATTTCATTATTTTTATGGTTGAATAATATTCTATTGTATGTATATACCACATTTTCCTTTTCTTTTCATGTGTTGATGGACACTTAGGTTGATTCCATATCTTAGCTAATGTGAATAGTGCTATAATAAATATGGGATACAAGTATCACTTTGATATACTGATTTCCTTCTTTTTTTCTATTTTTAGTTTTTGGAAAAGACTCCGTATTGTTTTCCATAATGACTGTACTAAGTTACATTCCTACCAACACTGTGTAAGAGTTTCTTTTTCTCCTCATTTTTGTAAGCATTTGTTATTTTTTTGTCTTTTTGATAATAGCCATTCTAACTGGGCTAAGATGATATATTGTAGTTTTGATTGGCATTTCCATGGCAATTAGTGATGTTGAGCATTGTCTTATATACACATTGGCCATTTGTGTCTTCTTTTGAGAAATGTCTGTTCAGATCCTTTGCCCACTTTTAAATGAGATTATTTGTTTTTTTGCTGTTGAGTTGTTTGAGTTCCCTGTATATTCTAGACATTAGTCTCTCATCAGATGAATAGTTTCCAAATATTTTCTCCCATTCAACAGATTGTCTCTTCATTCTGTGGATTTTCTTTGCTGTGTAGAAGCTTTTAGTTTAATATAGTCCTATTTGTCTATTTTTGGTTTTGTTGTCTGTGCTTTTGAGGTCTTCGCCATAAAATATTTGTCTAGACCACTGCCCTTGGAGCATTTCACCTATGTTTTCTTCTAGAAGTTTCATAGTTTTGGATCTTATGATTAAGACTTTAATCTATCTCAATTTGATTTTTCTACATGATGAGAGATAGGAGTCTAATTTCATTCTTCTACATATGGATATCCAGTTTTCTCAGCACCATTTATTGAAAACAGACTGCCTTTACCCTGTGAAGAGTGTATGTTCTCAGCATCTTTGTCAAAAGTCAGTCGGCTATAAATATGTGAATTTATTTCTGAGTTATCTATTCTGTTCCATTGGTGTATGTGTCTGTTTTTACAGAAATAACATCTTTAATAATACATCTTTGCCATATATTTTGAAGTCAGGTACTGTGATGCCTCCGGGTTTGTTCCTTTGGTCATGATTGCTTTGGCTTTTTGGCTTTTTTTGTTCCATATGAATTTTAGAATTGTTTCTTCTATTTCTATAAAGATGTCGTTGGTATTTTGATAGGGATTGCACTGAATCTGTAGATTGCTTTGGATAGTGTAGCCATTTTAATAATATTAATTCTTCAGTTCCATAAGCATGAAATGTCTTTCTATTTGTTTGTGTCTTCTTCAATTTCTTTCAACAGAGTTTTATAGTTTTCCTTACAGAGGTCTTTCATCTCCTTGGTTAAATTTATTTCTAGGCATTTTTTTTTTTTTTGTAGTTGTTGTAAATGGAATTACCTTCTTGATTTTTTCAGCTGGTTTGTTATTTGTATGGAAATATGCTAATGATTTTCATTTGTTGATTTTGTGGTCTACAACTTTGCTGAATTTGTTGTGTTTCTGTTGGAGTCTTTAGGTTGTTTTGTCAACTGCAAAAAGGGACAATTTGACTTCCTCTTTTCTAATTTGGATGCCTTTTATTTCTTTCTCTTTCCTGATTGTTCTGGCTAAGACTTACAGTACTACATTGAACAGGAGTGGCGAAAGGGAACAAACTTTTCTTGTTCCAGTTCTTAGAGGAAAGGCTTTCAATTTTTCACCATCCATTCTGATGTGATCTGTGGATTTGTCATACATGGCCTTTATTATGTTGAAGTATGTTCCTTCAATGCCTGGTTTGTTGAGAGTTTTTATGAAGAAGGTATGTTGAATTTTATCAAACTGCTTTTCTGCATCTATTAAGATGATCATTAGTTTGTCTCCTTCATCCCATTGATGTGGTATGTCATGTATATTCACTCGTGTAATATTGAACCATCCTCGCATCTCTAAGATAAATCCCACTTGATCATGGTGTATTATCTTTTTGATGTGTGGTTGGATTTACTTTGCTAGTACTTTTTAAGGATTCGGGGGTTGATGTTCATTAGGAATATTGGCCTGTAGTTTCTTATTTTGTTGTGGTCTTGTCTGGTTGTTATCAGTGTAATGCTGACCTTGTAAAATGAGTTAGGAAGAATTTTCTTCTCTTTAATTTTTTAGATTACTTTGAAAAGAATTGGTGTTAGTCTGCCTGATAAGTTTGGTAGAATTCAGCTGTAAAGCTATCCAGTCCTGGGCTTTATTTTATTTTATTTTATTTTATTTTATTTTATTTTTTCTGAGAGACTTTTTTTTATTACTTATTCAATCTCATTACTCATTATCAGTCTGTTGAGGTTTTCTTCCTGTCAATCTTGGTAGGTTGTATGTGTCCAGGAATCTATTCATTTCCTCTAGGTCTTCCAGTTTATTAGCACATAGTTGTTCATAATAGTCTCTAATGATCTTGTATATTTCTGTGTTATCAGTTGTAATGTCTCCTTTTTTTGTTTCTATGTTATTTGAGTTCTTTTTCTTTTCGTCTTTCTTAGCCTCGCTAGCAGTTTATCAATTTTGTTTACCTTTTTAAAAAATAACTCTTTGTTTCATTTACTTTTGTATTTTTTTTTTTTAGTCTCTATTTCATTTACTTCTGCTCTGATCTTCATTATTTATTTTCTTCTATAAATTTGGGTTTGGTTTGTTTGTGCTTTTCTAGTTCCTTGAGGTGCAACATTAAGTTGTTTATTTGAAATCTTTCTACTTTTCTGATGTAGGCGTTCATTGCTATAAACATCCCTCTTAGCACTACTTTTGTTATATCCCATAGGTTTTGGTATGTTGTATTTCCATTTTCATTTGTTTCAAGAACTTTTTTACTTCGATCTTAATTTCTTCGTTGACCCCATGGTCATTCAGGAACATGCTTAATTTCCATGTATTTGTACACTTTCAAGCTTCCTCTTCTTATTGATTTCTAATTTTATTGCATTGAGGTCTGAAAAGATATTTGATATGATTTCTATTTTTTTAAATTTGTTGAGACTTATTTTGTGGCCTAATATATGGTCTATTCTGGGGAATTTTCCATGTACTGATGAGAAGAATGTGTATTCTGCTGCTGTTGGATAAAATGTCTTGTAGGTTCCTTTGGTCCACGGTACAGTTTAAGTCCAGTGCTTTTGTTGATTTTCTGTCTAGATGATTTGTCTAATGCTGAAGGTGGGGTGTTGAAGTCCCCAACTATTAGTGTTGGAGTCTATCTTTCCATTTAGATCTACTATTATTTGCTTTATATATCTTGGTGCTCTAATGTTGGATGTATATATGTTTAGAATTGTTATATCCCCCTGTTGTATTTATTCCTTTGTTATTATATAATGACCTTCTTTGCCTCTTTTTACTGATTTTTACTTAAAGTCTGTCCCTATCTGATATAAATATAGTGAATCATGCTCACTTTTGGTTTCTGTTTCCACGGAATATCTTTTTCTATTCCTTCACTGTCAGTCGATATGTGTCTTTACAGGTAAAATTAATTTCTTTTAGGCAGCATATGGTTGGATCATTTTTTAAATCCATTCACCCAGTCTATATCTTTTAACTGGGAAATTTAACTCATTTGCATTCTAGGTTATTATTGATAGGCGAGGACTTATTCCTGTCATTTTGTTAATACTTTTCTGACTGTTTTGTATACTCTTTCTTTCTTTCTTTTTCTCTTATTATTTGTCATTATGACTTGGTGGTTTTCTGTGGTAAAAACACTTGAGTCTTTTATTTTCCTCTTTTGTGTGCCTGCTTTACCAGTGAGTTTTATATTTTCACACACATCCATGTTGATAGATTTCATCCTTTCACTTCCAGATGTAGGACTCCCTTAAGTTTTTCTTACAGGGCAAGACTAGTGCTGATGAATTCCCTCAATTTTTGCTTATCTGGAAGAGACATTATTTTTACTTCATTTTTGAAGGATAACTTTGTTGGATATAATATTTCTGGCTGATAGGGTTTTTTTTTTTTTTTTTCCTTTCAAAACTTTCAATATATTATCCTATTCTCTCCTGGCCTGTAAGGTTTCTGCTGAGAGAGCCACCATTAGTCTGACTGAGCTTTCCTTATATATAACTAGTTGCCTTTTTCTTGCTGTTTTTAGAATTCTCTCGTTGTCTTTGACTTTTGACAGTTTGACTGTAATGTGCCTTGGAGAAGACCATTTGTGGTTTAATCTATTTGGGGATCTTTGAGCTTCCTATATCTAGATGTCTAAATCTTTTGAAAGATCTGGGAAGTTTTTAGCTAGTATTTTGTTAAATAAGTTTCCTATGATTTAGACCATCTCTTCTTCTGTAACACCAAAACTTTAAATGTTTGGTTGCTTTACGATGTCCCATGTGTCACACAGGCTTTTTCCATTCTTTTTTATTCTTTCCTTCTTTCTTTTTGTCTGACTGGATTATATCAAAAGACCTGTCTTCAAGTTCTGAAATTCTTTCTTCTGCTTGATTTAGTCTATTGTTGAATTTCTCAATTGTATTTTTTATTTCATACATTGAGTTCTTCAGTTCTAGGATTTCTGCTTGGTTCTTGTTTATGATTTCTATTTCTTTGTTAAATTTCTAATTCAGATCCTGAATTGCTTTTTGATTTATTCATACTGTCTATCTATGTTCTCTGGTATCTTACTGAGGTTCTTTAGTACCATTATTTTAAATTATTTTTCAAGCATTTCATAAATATCTTTTTTGTTGGAATCTGGGAAATTATAGTATGCTTTTGAAGGTGTCATGTTTCCTTGCTTTTTCATTCTTCTTGTGTCCTTATATTGATATCAACACAACTGTTGTAACAATCACTTCTTCCAATTTTTGGATTGGCTTTCATAGGGGAAGACTTTTCCTGTAGATGTATCTATAATGTGGATTGAGTAGGGCACTTTAGCTTTGATTCTAAGTGCATGCAGTAGTATAGTCTCTGTGTGATTTCATTTGTTATAATCAGCTTCAGCGTTGTCTGTGATTTCCTCAGTGGCTTAGGCTGCAGTTGTTGGTGAGGCTTTGCTGGAGATTGGGATACCAGGTAGGCTGGTCCTTGGGCACCAGTGGTGCCAGTGATGGGCCAAGTATACCTGTCCTTGGGCCCCTGGGTGGCATACACAGGGCACTGGTATTACCAGATTCAGATGAGCTGATTCTTGGTCCTCCAGGTGAATTGCTTGGGTGCTGGCAGTGGCCCAGGTGAGTAGACACGTCCTTGGGCCCCTGGGCAGTGTGCATGGCATTGGTAATAGCAGTAGCAGAGGTGAGCCAATCCTTAGGCTCCCAAGCAGTGCACACTGGTGCTAGCAGTGACAGCAATGAGCTGGGAGGACCAGTGTCTAGGCCCTAATGTGATGCATGTTAACTTGTGCCAGTAGTGGTGGTGGTGCCAGGCAGTGTGAGCCTGTCCTCAGTCCCCTGATGGTGTGCATGGGCATATGCTGCTGTGGGCAGAGTCAAGCAATCCCCAGGGCTCCCGATGGCATGCCTGGGCATCAGTGGCGCACATTCTGGCCCTGTTGTTAGTTCCCCCAATGGTGAAAACATGTGCTAGAGGCAGCAAGCAGGCCAGGTCAATCTCTAGTCCCCCAGATTTTATGCTGGGGCACTGGCAGCAGGTGGGCTGGGTCTTTTGTTAGATTTCCTGATGCATGTGCATGCCCAAGGGTACAGACAAGGCAGGGTGATACCCAGTCCTCTGGGTGGTGTGCTTGAGCACTTGGGGTATAGCACAGAGTGGGGCAAACCTGTCCTCAGAGCCCCTGATAGTATGTACAGGGATAGGCTGTGGTGGGCAGGATGGGGTGATCCCCAGGACTCTTGATGGCATGCTTGGGCACCAGCAGTAGGTAGGATGGGTCTTTCATCAGGCCTCCTGATCCTACACATGCACACCTGAGACGCCAGACAGTACAGGATGATTTCCAGGCCCCCATGGGGTTGTGCTTGAGCACGGATGGGGGGCATCTGGGTGGAGCAGGCCTGTCTACAGGCCCCTGCTGGTGCATGTGGGCACAGACTGTGGTAGGCAGGCCTAACATGTGATTTAAGTAATTTATTCTTATAAAAATCTTACTGTAAGTTTTACTTTTTATTTCAACTTGAAAACAATTCTTATTAGCTACTGCGTGAAATGATAAAATTTACTATACATAAAATTTTTGCTGAGTAAATCATGACTATGTTGTCAGTAGTAAACCACAAGTACCCCCTCAGGAAAAACTGAATATTCTTTCTTAAAAGTTCTACTTGGGCCTATTGCTTATAGCCATACCAGATTTAATATATTTGATTTAAACTAAACAAAATAACCCTTTTTTTGTATACATAATCAACTATCGTTAAGGAATGTTAGAACCCAGAGTGCTAGAAAATATATTTAAGAAAAGAAAAGAAGAGCTAGGCTGTGTGACTTGTGCCTGTAGTCCCAGCTACTCAGAAGCCTGAGGTGAGAGGATCACTTGAACCCACGAGTTCAAGACCAGCCTGGGCAACATAGCAAGACTCTGTCTCTAAGAAAAAAAAGAAAAAAAAAATAGAAATTTCATAGCAATTGAAAATCTTACTTTGAAATAGCCATATATTTCAAATTTAAATTAGGAATGCAGTATCTACCTCTTTATTCATCACCAGCATTGATTAGATAGATCTGGCCATCTAGCCAGGGGTCCTCTTTTTTTCTCTCCTTGCCTTCCCTAGTAGAGAAAATGTATCCCTTTGATTTGCATAAGGAAGTCTTACTCAAAAACTAAATCCCATTAATTAAAATTTTAATAACCTCCTTAAGAAAAGCTTCTATTATTTAAAAAATAACAACAAATCCCATGACAATTTGTATTAATTTGTTCATTAAACCATTTGATTATAAATTGGAATTGCCTTATAATCAGAGTAAAAATCAAAATATTAATTACTAGCGAGGAAAAGACTAAGTTACATTATATGCAGTTTAAGTAATAGATTACACTCATTAGCAGTAATAACTGAGCTGTATATATTGCTGGGGGGAAAAAGAGTCTTTTTTTTTTCTTCTCAATGAAATTAAGGACTTCATTTAGCAAACTTGAACAAATTGATTACTTTCAACACATTCAGAACAGCCTAAGGCTTCAAATATTATAATCCACTCTGTTATAACTTTTTAGACTTATTCTGAGCAAAGAAACAGATAAAGTGCATTTCTCTTTCACATAACATTGATCCTCCACTTACAAAATCACAGAATCATGTGGGAGGATCTAAGGGAGCATGTTATAACTTCGAGCTCTCTCACGCTCAATAAAAAAAGTGCTTTCTGTTAATAAATCTTTCAATAAGAGTATCTTGGTTTACTTTAATTTAGTTTTTAATCTCCTCAAAGTGTTTTTCCTAACATTGTAAAATTAACTTTGATTTATATCTTTAATAAATAGCTAACAAATACCAAAAAAATGCCACAAGAACTCACATTTGGTTTTAATTCAATAACTTTATACTAGAACAAATGTCTTCATATCTAGATACTTTGTATATACCTTGATTTGAGAACAATTCTCCAAAGAAAGAGCTTGTGCTAAATAAAGGTTGTTTATCATTAAAAGGAACATGTAAAAATTACAGCATATTTCAGACCCAAGTTTCCTAAATAGCTGAATTGTGTAAGCATCATTAAACAACAGATTTGATAAAAAGAATCACAAAGTTGTTGCATGATTTTTCCAAGAAGACTTGGCAAATCAGATCTAAATATAGGTACATAATTTAATTTCATTGTACTTAGAACTATAAAAGCAAATATGTAGCTATCACATTATTTTTGGTACTCAAAAGTATTGTCTATTTTTAAAAGCTGAGAATTATTATATCCCTCCAATTTTGAATTAATTGAAGCTTAAATAATTCAGTATTCTGTTATTGTTAAATAAAATTAAATAATTAGCTAGAGAATTTTTGAATTACATATTATTTCAAATTAAATAATATCTCTTTAATAAGGCTTAAATGTGCTATTTTAATCTTAGTTCTTGAATGTTTTGTAATTGTGAAGTGCATAGAACGTTTCTCCTCTGAAGATTTTGTGGGAAAAATAATGAAACCTTAGGATAGAATAAAATCTGTATATTTCATCTCTACAGATAATGATTGTGTTACAAATGTTACATACCATACCCTCCCAAAAAAACTCCTTGAAGCTCAGTACAGTTTTACAAAAGATACAAAGTTACCAGTTCACTGTTGTGTTCTTCTTACTGACTTTAGCTAATTCTATTTATATAAAATGTCCTGCTATTACTTTTCTTTTGTGACTGCATAGCTTAATAGAGAGAACATTGCAAACTTGAGAGTTGTGATGAAACATTTCCTCTAGATTAAAAAAAACTTCTTAGAGAGATATTTATTGTTATTGAATTTTAAAAATAGTATATGTACTATATTTATAAATAAATGTGAAAATATTCAAGTGAGGAGGCATGAGGGATAGTTGCCTTTGTATATGCTGAAGGGAATTCTTAAGAAAAATAGGCGTTGGAACGGAAAGGTTTAGATCTCTGGTTCAGCTCTTCTTGAGTAGTAGCATTTGGTAACAATTTATGTCCCATAGAGGTTCTCTGTTCAAAGTCATGAGCTTTTTCTATTGAACGCCCCATGCCTACAAACCCTAGTTTTAGAATTTAACTTATTCTTGTCTCTCCAAGCCATGATGTTTAACTTTTCCTATTCATGGTTCCCCTGAAAGTGGAATAACAATAAACTTGAGGAGCCGTGGCTTAGGGAAACAACATATCAGTGATCTTTATCTGTGCTGAGTCAGCTCCAAATACCAAGTTGAGCATAAAATCCAGGGCTCTTTTATTAGTTGCAAAGAGCAGTTTACAAGACTCAAAGATATGGTAGACATAACATTGTAAAAATTTGTAAGTGGCAAATGCCAAATGAAAAACTCTCTGTGCAGTATTATAGTACTATTATTATTGTAATATTTTGTTATATTCATCTTACATTTCTGACTTAGTCATAAGTATTCAAAGTCCAGCTTAATTACGGAGTTTTCTTGACATATCTTTAGAAGTGGTCAACAATTCTGGCTCTTGATGTGTATGAAATCAAATTGAAATAATTTTTTTCTATATATGAGTTTAAAATTTCACAGTATAACTCTGTGACTATTTCTTACATGTAAAAATGAATACCATTTGAACCTAGTTCAAATCCTATAAAACAGGAATATGTATTTATTCCAATGAAAGAGCACTGCTCATAAATGTAGGTTTATAAGGAGTGCCTAAGGAAATGGTAATCAATATTCATAGGTTGAATATTATTTAGGATGCTTTTTTTGCCCATAAGACAAATCTGAGTACTTACATATCATTTTTTGGTATTCAGGTCATTAAGCTCCTTTTCTATAAACGTATTGCCATAGAAATACTTTAAAATAACTTGAACTATTTATGAATAGGAAATAGGGGCAATTATGTGCACAGATTCAGCCTTTTAGTGTTCATCTTCAATGACAAGTATACTCATAACAGTTCCTAAGATAGTAACTAACAGATAGCTAGAATCAAATATTTGTTGAGAGAATAAATAATAAATATGCAGAAAGCTTGATTTCTTAGTATATATGAAGAGTAAGCCTAAACTTTTGATTATATCACAGAGATTGAGTTTGTTTAACAGTTGAAGCTTTATACATGGTTATTAAATAAAATATACTAAGTACCCATATTTGAAACATTACCACATTGAGAAAAACACCTCGTGTGTACAATGCAAAATGGATAATGCCAGTGTTCACATTATAAGCATCATAATGCCTAATGTGGCCTGTTCTTAGAGCACAGACTTCTCTCTATGCTACCCATTTCAGGGGTCGTGCTTTTCATTTCTCTTTCTTGTGATATGGCAGCCTTTCTTCCTATCCTTTATGATACTTAGAATTTTCAAACACAAAATTACTTTTCCTTATTGCATTTACTCATTAAATTCTACATACCATCCTTCTTTCTATTCTCCAATCCTTTTTTTCTCTCTTCTTTTTTATTTTCTGTAGGTCAACACCATCCAATAAAAATATCGTGTGGATCACATAGGAATTTCAAATTTTCTACTAGCCACAATAAAGCAGTATTAAAAGAGGAAATAAATTTTAATACTGTAGTTTATTTGACTCACTAAATGCATAATAGTATCATTTCAACATATAATCAAAGTAAACTATTGAAATGTTTTACTTTTTTGTGTGATATCTTCAAAATCTAGTGCACATTTTACACATATAGCACATCTGAATTCAGACTGGCTTTATCGCAATTGTTCAGTAGCCACCTGTGTCTATTGGCTGTAATACTGAACAGCAAAGCTCCGATCATCATAGGTGAACTGATCAAAATGGCGGCCTTGCCAAGTACAGTGATGGCAAAGTGGTAAAGAGTAGTTCACAGCTCTTGGAAAGTGTGATGGTTATTTGAGGCTCTATATAGTCCCTTGAATAACAGCAGAGATTTAATCTTAAGTGGCAATTCTAGCACAAGAATAGTTTGTGAAAATAATTTGACCTAGAATCTTGGAACTAACAAACCAACATTCAAAGGCAATGTAAAAATAAAGATATGTTCATAAATACAAATATTTAATGTCCATAAACTGTGTAATAATTATCAGAAGGTTCACTCCAACAAAATGAACAATGAAACCCTATGGAATACAGAACAATGGTTAACATAATAAACAAATAATTTCTATGAACAAACAAAAAATTTCTATTGCAAAGTAAAAAAATCAAAATAAATCAACAGAGGCTTCTTTAACCTATCTAGACTTAACTGGACTTGCTGAATGAACACTCTTCAGTTGCTTTACAAAACCTAATGATCGAGGTCCATAATTCATTATTCATTCTAGAACAGTAGAACATTTTCATCTCAGACTCCTGTAAAACTCTTACAAATTTTTAAGCACCCCAAAAAAATTTTTCGTGCACTATGTCTATTAATATTTATCATGTTGAAAATTAAAATGGACAAATTTTTAAAAGATGCATTTATTATTTGAATTAAAACTAGCAATTATAAACTTTATTACATGTGAATACATATAACATATTTTTATTAAAAATAACTATATGTTCCAAAACAATCTGTAAGAAGTGTAGCATTGTTATATGTTTAGAAATATTTTTGATGTCTGGTTTAATAGAAGACAGTTGAATACTCACTCGGCCTCTGCCTTCGATCCGTTGCAATGTGTCAATTTGGTGAAAGTATATGAACAAAATTTAGCCTCACACAAATATGGATTTGCAAAAGAGTATTTTAATAGTATTTTCAGATAATTGTGTATATCATCCTTTGATACTGCACCAAAATCAACAAGTGATAGTGCTTTAAAATTTAGTTGCAATGTGAATACTAAAAATTATCAATAAACTTTTCTAAGAAGCTAGGCTTCATTGATCTATCTTGCACTATTGATGCATCTTTTGTCCAAAATTTGAAACATCATGCATTGTTATTAAGACAAATTTGTTCCCTGTATTTGCAGATCTTACAAATGTTGATATATTTTATTACAAAATATCAAAAATTACATTATTTAATATTAGCATTGATTGCACTAGAAAAGTCTTTAAATATGGGAAAACTCACAAGCTCATAGTGACAGATATAAATCTTTCAAAATTCTGATTTTGCTTAAAAGTTCAGTTGTTTTCCACCTTGTTCATTTTCCAAAAATGACTGCCAAATACCCAAGCCTGAATAACCATAAAATAATCACCTCATTTATAACAGAAATGCATGTGTGTTTACCTACTTATTTCAGGGAAAGTTCAATAAACTCTTGGTAATTGCTCTTCCAGAAAGTAGAAAAAGAGATTTTTTTTTCATCTCTTTTGTTCTGTTTAGTAAAATTTGAATAGTTTCCATGAGAATGTATTTCTTTAATGTAACTTTAAAAAATTATAAGGAAAAAGGACTCTTCCAAAATCTGATAATTACCCCAAATCTGATAATTCTAGTGCCAGACTCCACCACACACACACACACACACACACACACACACACACACACACACACACACACGGATGTATACAATGAGGCAAATATAAGGAAACAATTAGGACCTAGTTTTAGAAAGGGGTAGGATTGGCAAATGGTAGATGTAGCAAATAAAAATGTATTTGTTATACTTGAATTTCTGTGTGTGTATATATACACACATAAACTTTCTAGTATAAATATGTATCAAATATTACA
>RJWJ010040549.1:0-13925 GCA_004363605.1 Indri indri
TCTCTGGCCGTGAGAGACGACAGAGGTTTGTTCACACTGTTGTTCGTGTCCATATCAATTGCTTGGCCTTTGATTGCTGTCCTGCGCTTAGAGGTGGGAAGACAGACAGATGTCTGCGAGCCTCATATGCTGGGAGGTGACAAGGGGTCCCCGCTGGCAGGGAGGGGAGAAGAGACACTAAAGAATCACCAGTGCTTAACTTTGAGCAAAGTGCATGACTTGAGAGGAACAGGAACCTCAAGCGGTGGGGGACCTGGCAGATTAACCCTGGCGGGGATTAGATGGAGAATTTATAGGAGCGGTCACGAGAGCACCTGGCACGCAGAAGTGCGTGCTCAGCTTCAGTGAAATCTAAAAACAACAGCCCTCCCTTGAGAACGAATTGCAGAGTAGAGTAGCTTTTTCTCCTCCTTCCTTCCTTTTTTCAATTTTTTTTTTTAATTTTTTTTTTAGCCATGGTACAGTGCATCACGATGCGGAGAGGCACGAAGCTGTCTGTCTGCCATGCAGCACCTCCTGCTGCGGGGCGGGGTGGCACCCAGGCCGCTCCTCGTGGGTGGAGCCCGCTCTTTCCTGCCCGGCCACAGGCACAGGGCGGCTGTGAGGTACTGCACCATCTTCCAAAACAAACGACATCCGTCAATTCTGCCTGCACCACTTGCCAAACGCATTAGTGCTGTCATTTAGGTATGTGCTGTTTTTAAGACTGCCACTTAAAAATTGCCTTTACACCTAGTTCATGATACATATGGAATAAGTTAAAAGCTAAAAGCAACAAACATAATCATCTGGTTCTCACGTCTGTGTGTACATAACTCTGGGATTCTCAGGAGTATCACAAGCAGAGGATTGTATTTCGTGAGTTAAGAACCCCCAAGAGCCTGTGATCCGAGCTCCTGCACCGCCGAGCAATTGAGTCACTAATGGACCCAAACGCATTCAGCTCCTACCCACCCACGGACACAGGGCCTGCGTCACAAGGAAGGCTCATAGCTCAAATGCCACAGCACAGGGCTAGACATTTATTTGCCACCGCTGCACTGGCAGCCGGACCAAACTCGGTGCTCACGCAGAATAGAGAACTGCGGTTCACCCTGTGTCTGCTCACCAGCCGCAGCACCTGCCCTGGGTGCTGCCTGTATTAACCCACCTTGACGTCTGTCCTGTGAGCTGGCAAATGATCCCAACCATGTAAACAGTTAAAGAGCATCGGAGGACATGTCCTCTGCAGTTGGATATCAGGCGACAGTGCTGTCTTCCTGCTGCCAAAGCTGCAGTTGAAGATGACACCATCTGGACAATCTTAAGATTACTGTCTCCTTAAAGACGGTAATTCTGCACGCTTCTAGCAGGGTTTGCTGTCTGTACCCGTCTCTTTCAACAGATTGTGAGCACGTCACGTGCATGGCCTAAGTCTAGCAGAGAGGTTTGTACATAGTCAAAGTGCCATACATTTTTGACTAAAGAATAAATACATCACTGGAATCCTGCATCATCTGGAACACACACACCTGGTGGTGACTGATAGATGTTTCTCGTGCCATCGTTAAAGCTTGATGCTCACAGGTACGTGCGGATGCTTAAATGAAGACTCCAGAATGGTATTACCGCTTTCAGTTTGTAAAACACAGACAGCAAATATTCCTTTGTCCACTGTGCATCATGTCGCCTGCCGTCTCCTCACAGCTACCTCCTCAAATGCACAGGTCCACTTGCACAAACACGTAGAGTGGCACAAAACAGTGCCACTAGCAGACGAGCCCAGGGCTACACAGCAAGACATTGTGGGTGGATTTGCCTTTGTCTTGAGACCAGGAGCATGGGGGCAATCATGACCCACGAGGAGGACATTTTTGGGTAGTTAGCAAGTGACCAGAGGAGTTTAAAAACCTGGAGTGAAATCAAAGGCCCTTAAGAAAAAATCATAAATGAAAATGGCCTGTTGGTTGTTAATCACCAGGAGTTGTCTGACCTGGGGGGCGGGGGCGGTATTACTGCTGTTATAAACTATACAAATGTAAAGAAGAAAGTAATTACCTCCTTTATACACCAAAAAGTTAAATGTGAACTGCTTGTTACCATGGACACGCTGGACTGTTTACAACGTCAGTCTTTTCCTGGCCATCAAGGGCCGATTCCGTCGCCAGCGAGAAAGCCGCACTTCCTTCTTAATGGCATTCATTAGGGCCACTTTTTTTTAGTAGGTCCTTTCTTCAAAAATAAAATCCTATTGCTCATGCACATGCCTTCACAAATAGAAACACGCAGAAGAGGGAGGCTGAGACCGTACACTGGAACCAGATGATTATCAGTTGGATTCTGCAGCTAAACTGCCTCGGGGAGGTGGCACCGAAGCCATATGCCCCTTGTCCCTGGGCTACGGAGAGAAAGGAGGGAGCACAGAGCTGGGAGAGGCCAGAGTTCTGTCCCGCAGGTAGCCCCAGATTACCTCTTCATTCTAGAACTTCTTATTGTTTAATCATTTTATCAACTGACTTGTTGTGGAAATTCCGGCTGAGATACAGGAGATGCAGGCAGGGGTCTGAGGGTGACCATGGAAGAAATAGAACAGGCCTAGTTACAGAGGGTGGGAGAGCGCCACAGCCTCTCACCAGACCTTGAAAGCAAACACAGTTGATGTTCGCTGGTTGAGCACAATCTTGGCACACCCAAGGAGGGGTGGAATTTTGATTCATTCTCAAGGGATTCACACCTGGGCGGGAGCTGAATACATGTCGCATGGCCACTGCCGAGGCTGGTGCCACTTGAGTTCTCGTCTGTATTTTGTTTCTGTCTAACTTCATCACCCCTAGAAGATCACTTCTTCAGTTTAAGAAACAGTTACCTTCTGCCTTTCTTCTGGATGCCTCAGTGACTGTTTTTGCAGGAATGATGATATTTCCCTAAAGAAAAGGAAACTGGAGAATTGATTTTAGCATCTAGAGTGACCACAATAATGGCAATACATCCTATTGCTTCTGGGAAGTCCATGTCAAAAACGAAAAAAGAAAATGAATACTTATTGTTGTTTAAAATGCTGAGCACCCCTAACATCAAGCTCCAGTATGGTGTGTGGCCGGCCCACGCCACAAGCTGAGCACCCCCATAGATGAGGCAGACATGGAGAGGGAGCATTTCAAAACTCTTATAGCAGTTTGACAAAGGAATGTTACGTGTATTGAATATCATAATAAAAAATCCGACTTTTCTTTTTTGGGTTACTTCTATTTCACTTTTTAGTAACTCACTTTTATTTTCTTTTACAAAAGCATCATTCCATGACAGATTGGAAATTAAAACTAAAATGCTAGTCCCTGGCCACAAGCTGGTGACCTCGGCCACAGGGACAGTACCCAGAAATTCCCTGTTAACATTGAACAACAGCAACGATTAGCCAAGACTTCACCTTCCTAGAGGGTTTAATTTTACAGCTAATTTTTTAAAGCTCTTTTTAAAAAAAAAAAAAAATGTCTCTAGGCTTTAGCTTTTCTATTCTTTTTGTTTGGTGAACTTAGAGAGAGCCACAGAAACCAGCTCAGGTCCTTTTACAAATGGCCCCAGGCAGCCATCTTAACTGTCCTGTGGTCCCTGCTGTCCTTCCTCAGAGAGGTCCCAGAGAGCCGGGCTGCACCAAGAGCCACCGAGAGACCTGCCCTCCTTCTGGGCACTGCCAAAGTTACTGTGTCAGTGGTGTCCAGTTACAAACAGGTTGAACCCAAGTTCGTTACAAGACTTGAGAGTTCTTTTTCATAGAAGTAGGGCTGAAGAGAGAAGTTAGGTTCCCAGATGGGCCAGGCCTACTCAAACCCATTTAACCCATACCGTAGCCAGTGCTTCACAGAACTATGTTAAGAACAGTGTTCTACACATCTCCTCCCTCCACAACCCCTCTCCTTCCCGAGGGTGGTAACCCCCTGACTGGTCCCTGCCTCCAGGCTGCCTTGGAGACGCTCCACAGCTCCTATGCCCAGCCCAGGGCTCTGGTCACCCTGCGGCCTGGCCACTCTCTGCCCTGTGTGGATGGCAGCTATGCACAATTTCCCAGCCAGACCATGAGGGAACTTTCTAGGCTATTCTAGACTCTTCTCCCCCATATCTGACTAGCACATATTCACTCTGCAGGTCTTGGCTTAAAGAAATTTTTCTAAAGTAGAGTTTTTTGGCCACTGGGCCCTCCTCCAGGTAGTGTCCCTTTCTACCAGAATTTCCCCACCCAGACCATCCTGTGGCACCATGTTCACTGCGCTCTTTCTCTGTTTCCTTCTGTCTTCCTCCCTCCCTCCCTTCTGTACCTCCCATTGTCTCCCTCTCCTCCCTCTCCCTCCCTTTCCTCCTCTCTCTCCCCCCCCCCCCCCCCCTTCTGACCCTCAGTCCCCACACGGTGACTGGCACAGAGCTGAGGCTCAGTGGAATGAGTGGAAGGGAAAGGAACCCTGATGAGTTGACTGCAGCCAGAGCATCATGGTGACGATGGTGAGTGAGGACAGACCATGTATGGCAAAGTTGGAGCTGCAACTGGAGCCCAGAGGAATATAGGTCAGAGTGTCATCATCACTGTCCTCAGAAGGTCAAGGTCTCTTTCACAGGAACAAGGTTGAATGTGTACAGCTCCAGGGGGCTGAGACAGGATCACTAGGTACAAATTTGGATGCAATTCTGGCTTGGTTTCTGATGGAACTTTCTGCCCCAATAGTCTAGCAGTGGTATAGGGTCAGCAGGTCTCCTCGGGCCAAGGCCAGAGGGCTCCTTGCACCACCTTGTGCAGGGAGGTGCTGACCGTGTGGGAGGGGGAACTCTCGGCTTGGAATCTGCCTCTGAAATTCTAATGTCCCATGACATAAGGGAGCCCCTCATCCCGCCTGTGAGTTTCCTTCTCTCCAAGGATGGCCCTGGGATCCCTCTGAGCCGGAGCTTCCTCCCCAGAGAGGACAGTCCCCTGCAGCCACAGCTGGGGTTGCAGCCCCTGGAAATGTCCCTCCTGCCCCCCAGGCTCCATCCTGGACCACACCAGGTGGCAATTGTGACATGGTGGTGGCCTGAGGTGACCTGTCATTCCACATTCCAAAATTTCTTTACATTTCCAGCTTTGAGCTAAAAATGAAAATAAGACTTTTACTTCATTGTGGCTATTTCTGCTCATTTACATTGTGAAAAAATTATTTCTTCTAATTCAAAGAGATATTTTAGCATTAATTCACCAAATAAGGCTTAACATTGAAGTGCTTTAGGTATTCATGTCTTTACTCACATGAGCACGATGATGTTTAAATAAACTCACAAATGCCATTAAATTAGGTGGGCTTATTTTTCTTTGTTTATTCAGTCTGTATCATTTCTGAGCGAAGAGTGAAAGGATCCGTGGCCGTCTGTTCTCTGGTCTCGTAACAGAAATTTAACTGCCCGACTCGGCAGCTGGGCGTGTGCCTGGCCACTCATCGGCTCTGTCCACCGAGCAGGGCTGGGGCGGCAGGAGGAACCTGCGCTGCTGGAACAAAGACACTTGGGTTTGTCCATTCATTTTTTTTTTAATTGGAACTAAGAACAAAGTCCCAGTAATAACTGCAGAGTTAATTTGGCTTCAAATGCTTTTTTTCTTAATGGAGCTCATTACTCGAAGAGAAGTCTCAAAATGCTTTCTGTTTTGCTTTGTTCTGTAGCAGCAATATTTGCCAAAGATTCAGGCTACTCATTGTTTTATTTCTACCAAACAATTGGAATCAAATGGCTATTGAGGCCCTTCCTCTCTAGGCACGGTTGTTCAGAGATGGCTGACGAGGAGTGGAGTAATCTTCCCTGCATCCAGGCGTAAGTGTCAGTGCATTATCAGACTCCAAAAGACACAGATTCCTCTAAAGGTGTGTTAGTAAGCACAGGTAAATGACTAAGGTGCAAGAGTAAAAATCAATACATAAACTTTTAAAAGCAGGAACCACTGTTGGGTAATAGCAAGAATATTTCTTCTTGAGATAATACATGGCACGGCTTCCACGCATCCCTACTATTGTCCTCCCAAAGCCTGGGCATGTGGGAATGGCATCACGGGTGTGCATGTATGCACGTGTGCTTGGCCACTATGTGCAACATAAAGACATACATGCATATAAAGTCCTGTTTGCCAAACTCATAGCAATTTATATAATTATACACATAATGTATTTTACCAAATACACAAAGAAGATTTTTATAATGCCACTTAGGGTCTAGATTTAACTTAAACCACTACTTAGTCTATCTCTCTTAATAGGATACTAAAAGGAAATTTTATGACAACATTATCAGTAGCATTTTGCTGATAATTAGAATAACAATAATAATACCAAGATATTTTTTCAGTAATAATGGTGTTATTAATGAGATTTTTATGAAAGACAGACTTCTTTGGTATAATTATGAAAATTGATCTTTTGCATTTTACTTATTCACTGAAATCAGATAAGTGGCTTAACTACATGTATTATTTCTAATAAATATTCAAAAGAATGCATTTAAACAAGGCTCCTCATTCTACTCTTGCTCATATTCCTTGCATTTAAATAAAAGTGTAATTGCTCTGCTTTTTAAACTGCTAGTTTGGATTAGCTGTCTAACCTGTACAGTGTAGCTGTTTGCTGTTTGCATTTTTAATAGCTTTATTACCATTTGGTGAAGCCTTAATTTCTGACTCCCTTGAAGAGTCCTGCCTTTAAGTCAGCACTACAATTTAACCAGCAATAATCTGTCAAGATAAGATAAAGACTCATACCAGATGAAATGCAGTATTTTTGTGTAGCATTCTGTCATTGTTAAAGGCAAGATCTGAGTATGTCAAAATGTAACCTCTGAAAGTTTTCTAAACTTTGCAGCATAATTTTACAGTTCATGTTTTTAATCAGGGGCTCCTGAATGCATTATCTTGTTCACTAGGGAAAGCAATTAAAATGTACATCTAGTTATCTGTGACTATATATTCCTAGGGAATATATACTTGCGTGCGTGTTTGTGTGTGCACAGAGAAATGTTGCAAGTAGGAGCAGAAAATCTGTAGTGTTTGAGCAATAGTAACGCTTTTATTTTCCAAGAATCTGAGACTATATGTATGTGTACGTGTTTTATTTCTCAAATTATGTTAAACATATAAAAATGGAGAGAAAAGCACAACAGTCCCTATATACGCATCTCCCAGCTTCGACGATCAGCCCTCCACAGAGGTCCTGTTCAGTTCACACCACCCACGCACCTCCCCTAGCAAAGCCCACACGGCACATATGTTCATATGTAAATACTTAGGTGTGGATCTCTAAAAAAATAAAGACTCTCTTTTAAAAAGTCATGATCACATACCCTGTCACACCTAAAAAAAATAACGATAATTCCTTAATAACATAAAATACCTAGTTGGTGCTTAAATTTCCCAACCCCGTTATTTAATGTCGTACATCTGATGTATGTACATCGTAAATAAATATATTTTGCAGTTTGTTTTTTAATTTGATTGAGCCAACATGAAAATAAGACTCCTACACTTATGATGGTTGAAAGGTTTTGTGAGTCTTTTCAATCTATAGGTCTGGTGGCTGATTTTCCTTCCTTTTTCCTTATGATTCATGTGTTGAAGGAAACGGTCCTTGTTCTGTGGGGTTTCCACACTTGGGTTTTCCCCATTGCACTCCGGAGTTTGGTCTAACCCGTTCCTCCGAACTTCCCATAAACTGCAATTAGCTCTGGGGGTGGCTCAGATTCGGGTTTCATGCTGGGAAGAGTGCGGTGCTTTCCCGGAGGTGCTGTGTCTGCCCCGGGGCTTGCGGTGCGGTCCTGTCCCTCGTCCCCCTCGTCCCCCTGGTTCGTAGGGTTGCAGCTGCTGCAGCTCCACGTCTGGATACATTGACACTCTTGGGGGGCGGCATGATCACGTTCCAGTTCTATCACTTCTTCTCCACTGATTAGCTGGGACGTTTGTGTTAAAGGAAGATTTTCCTCATATTATATCTGGTTACACAGTCGTGTGCTTTATATTGGAAAGATGAGATAAATATTTGATACCCTCCCTTTTGTTTACTAGTTTTCAAAATAATGAATTATTCATTAGCATTCTCTAGTGGTACCGATTAATTTTTTTTTTTTTTTTTAGTTTCATTAAGAAGTCTTGGATTTGAGCGTATGTGTCCGGTTTCAATCCATTGAAGTTATTGCACTTTGACGAAAGAGCTGCCCTGTCTTGGGCCATTAGCAGCCTCCTCACATGGGCTCTGTCACCGCGTGGTGGGACAGAACACCCTAGGCTTGTCTTGTTCTCCTCCAGGCCTGGAGGCAGCTGTTTGCCCAAAGAGCTTTGGTTCCTTTTAGTGGAAACAATATTTCAAGATGACAATCTCAGCCCCAAGATTTACAGACATATACATAGCATGGACACGCATACATATATGTGTGTATATATGGGGTTATCTTGTTATGTCTGGACTGCCCCCAACATCTATCATGCCAATCTTCAACAAAAGGCTACCACAGAGCAGTATGCATAAATTGTCACCACACTGACTGTGTTAACATTTGAGCATCTGAGTAGTTCTTTTCTCCACAGCCCCCGATGACTTGGATTGGGGCAATTCGGTGTGGCATGGTGCCGTCTGCTATGGAGACCCAGCCACAGGATCCGAGTAGTCAAAAGGCCAAGCTCGTGCTTGAGTCATGACTCAGGGCACACACTGCCTTTCCACAGGGTCAGTCTGTGCCCACAGGTGACCCAGGCTGCTGGGAGAGAGGGAAGCCCCAGGCCTGGGGCACTGGCCAGCTCCGGGAGCCACCCCTGGGCCTCCACGCTCTTTGATGGGTCAGCTGATGATGGTACCAGAGGTGGGGATGAGGAAAACCGACCCAGGACAACAGAGACCCTCGTCCAACCTGCCCTCCAGCTATGCCCGAATCAGGAGCCGCTCTGCACCCCTGAGCCCTGGCCAGGCTGTCTCCTGCTGCCTGCATTTCTGCCCAAGTTAACTGCTGGACCACCTGAGCACAGACCATTGCAGGAGGCAGCTGGGTACAAAGGGGTTAGCGAGGATGCTTTCCTCTGCACACAGAGGCTCCGTCAAGGTCCCCGCAGCTGAGGCAGGAGCAGGCCCCTGCGGTCGCCTGGCTAGCGAGGTCAGCAGCAAGAGTCCCTCGAGTGCCACACACCCGAGCACGCCAGGCTCTGCGAGCGCGTGTGGGGCCTCACACTTGTCAGGGCCCTGCTGCCTCCAAGACTCTCCCACTAGAATTGACTCATCAAAGCTCACAACACCCCAGGAGGTGGCTTTGGCCATGGGGAGGTGACATGAGGAGGTAAGGAGGAAAAATGAAGCAAAGTGGCAGATAAGGTGGCTGCAGGGTGAGTCCATGGCTGAGGGAAAACTCTAGAAGACAGGTCACCATAACCCAGGCTGCCTCGGCCCCTCACCACCTGGCCTCGGGTCTTGGCTGCCTATGGTGACAACTCTTCTTTCCTTGGCAGACACCGATCATTACTGGACATAATCGGGCTCTACGGAAGCCACCAGACACGTGCATCCAATATGTGCACATTATTTCCACTTTCCTGTGGGGATTTAGGCTGAATTTTAGTATGTTCAGGAGGTTTTACCCTCTTTTACATCTGGTGAAACCAGCTGACATTCATCATGAATATTAATTAATAGTCTCTGAAATGATTAAATTACAGAGGTAACCTCTGGAAACAGACATCAGAGTGTTCCATTGCGTCAGTTCTCATAAAGCAAAGGTGTTTGCGAGATTAGCCATTTGTGAATCATTCCTGTTTGCTATTCTAAAATATTATGTTGCTTAAAAGAACTCATGGCCTTTACAAGTCAGTCTCTTAAGACTCAATCTTCACAGCCCAGCTAATGTGCCACGGAGGAGGCAGCAAACCTCCTCCAGAGCTAGAGCCACATCCTGGTGCCGGACTGGCCAGGGACACGGTAAACTGTACCCTTGGCGCCTTATTCTGGGAAGGCTGCTGCGGTTCCCCTACAGTGCAGGACGCTGGTCAGGACTGAGTGAGATGCTGCGTGGAAACCATAGAACAGTACCTGGGTCACAGTAAGTGCCCGAGAAATGTTGGCTCTTGGCAGGATGGGAGAGGAGTGGCTGGCGGCACTTTAGCAGGTGTGTCCGGAGCATCCACACAGGTGACCCAACGAGCTGGACAGTGTTCTGGTGAGACCAGTCATGCTCCTCCAAAGTGAAGGTGTCCCCGTCTCTTCATGGGGGCCTTGAGCTCCCCAGAGTCCCCCTGCAAAGGCAGAGTTGACGTGCCAGTTCCAGGGCGTGGGTGCGGGAGGGTGTGGGCTCAGGGGCTTGTACCTTGGCAACGTGCATGTTCAGAACACCTGCCCACAAACGTGGGGGAGGAAGGGCTTGCACACTATTGTGTTATCAGTTTTTGAATCGCATGGTAAAAAAATAAACATTGTCAAGTTTTTCATGCACTAGACAATGGCACATTGGTCAGAAGCCAGAGCCGAGCCGGCCGGGAGGCCGATGGGATTGCTTTGAGGCTGTCCTGCCAGCGCAGTTATGGCAGGTTCAGAGGAACCAGATCTGGACTGTTGTAAAACTCGACACAATGAACTTGACAGACAGCCAGATTTCTGTTGTCAGCCAGTTTAGGGTTACTATAATCTCATTATAATGCTTGAAAGACGACAAGTCATAGAGTCTCAGGTGGCCGTGCTGGTGCTATGCGCCCGTCCTCCCTGGGTGCTGATTTCCCTTGATTACCTGGCCCAGCGAGCTCGGTTTTCAACCACTTCTCCTGCAGCAATAATCATCCGATCAGCCACAGGCTCTCCCTGGAGTCAACGGTTTTAATGGGTCAAGCATCAAATTAACCCTTTCGCCCCTTCCCCCGAGAAGACCATACTTATTAAAGAGCAATTACTCTTCAAGCACCGTTAACGTGGTGACCGAGAAAGCCGCTGGGGCTCCCCTGGCTCCTTCCTCAATGCCCAGCCTTTTTAGGATTGTTCTGTGTCCCTTTAGCCAACACGAAAGTAGTTGCTAAAAGAGAAGCTTTCTCCTGTTTTGGTTGCTTTCGCGATCTGGAAGATGACAGCACCAAACACTTGTGGGTATTTCATATTCTGTTCAAAGACAATAAAGTTTGACAAAAGCTGGATGAATTATTAATTGTACTTTATGGAAAAACGTATCTGTTAGGAATGTGACTCATTCAGGCAAAAAGGTTTCCCCAGAAGCATGGCTTTCATGGCTGTGTCCATAGCTCTGTCCCATCCAGTCTTGCCTGGAAGGTCTTTGGCACCAAGACCAGGTCTGCACACAGCCAGGACCAGGGGGTGCTTCCCATGGGAGTGCGCAGGGGGCTGAGAAGGAAGCAGGCTGGGTGCTGGGGTCCGTGGTGTTCGCCACACTGTACTTGTCTCTGAGGACACAGAGTGCTCTGTCCGGGCTCAAGGAGGCTGTGCATGAGCTTGGACTTGATTCAAGATCACTTTCCTTCATCCCAAGGCTGCAAGTAAGCTGTGGAGAGGACGTTAGCAAGACAAAGATGCCAGTGGGCAGATGTCAGTCTGTGCTGCCTCCTGTGTCACCGGAGTCTTGTTTCACGTCTGTCATCTTAGCAGCCGTGGTGGGGTGAGAACCCCTCCAACTCAGAGGAGCCCAGAGCAGGAGGCTCAGTGCTTTTGTGCATCCAGCCAGGATGCGTTATGATGCTAAATGAGTTTAGCACTGGACAAAGTCCAGCTTCTAGGTTTTTACATTCCTGCTGTGCCGACCCTAGGCAGGACCCTTCTCTGCACGTGCACCAAGGGTCCAGGAGCGCTCTGCATGTGCCCAGGCTGGCATGTCCTGGGAAGCCCTGTTTGTGGCCCACCCACCCCGCTGGGGGATGACCAGGGCAATAATGCTAAACTGGCATAACGAACCAATTATCCTGACATCTCCAGGTGAGTTTCGAAGACCTACAGCACACAACCAATGTGAGCTATAAGCAATTTTGAGCAGATTGGTACAAAATAATCCTGTTTGTGGATAGTCTACCATTGGTCCTATGGACTGGATTATGTCTGCCCCCAAATTCACATGTTGAAGCCCCAACCCCAATGTGGTGGCATTTGGAGCTGGGGCCTTTGGGAGATGATAGCGTTTAGATGAGGTCATGAGGGTGGGGCCCTCGTGGTGGGACTAGTGTCCTCTGAGAAGAGACAACTATGACTGGGGTCTCTCCCTCTCTTTCCTTCCCCCCACCACGTGAGGACACGGCAAGGAGGTGGCCAGCTACCAGCCAGGAAGAGGCCCTTACTAGAAACCAATAGGCTGGTGCCCTGATCCCAGACTTCCAGCCTGCAGATCTGTGAGAAGTACCTTCCTCTTGTGTAAGCCACCAGCCTGTGGTGTTTTGTTATGGCAGTCCAAGCAGACCGGTACAACTGGCAACCAGTGGTTGGACCAAGAAGGATCCAGTTGATGCTTGTCTAGAGAAGACATAGCCACATTTAGACGTTGACAGGGAAAGAGAAAAGCACACATCTTGTTTCAGGACAATTTACCTATTTTGTGTATAGGTCAGCTTCCAAAAGAGAAGGCAGAAGAAATCAGAGGAGTTGTTATTGCAGCATATTTTCTGCAGTAGAATATTAACATGAAGTACAGGAGTGGGCGAGCTTACGCCAAAATGAGGTTATTAACGAGAACAATACCCCACAGCTGTGTGGCACTTTTCATTCCAGAAGAGGTTTACAAAACCAAACCTGCAGGAAACAAGTATTCATGACTACCACCTGCACTTTAAAGACGAAGAAAAAATCAGCTACACAGATTTTTTTTAAGGAGCTTTTGCAAGGTCACGCATCAAGGTAATGGAAGACCTAGAAATAGAACTCAACTGTCTGCCTCCCACCCGCTGGCATTGCCTTGTCCGTCCTGCTTCTGAGAGGCTGCTCGATGGCACTTAGAGAACAAAAAGTTAAGTCCTTCAGCTCCAGCAGTTTGCTCTAAGTGCTACTGGTTGGAAAATTCCTTGGAACAACTTCCAAATGCTGTTTTCTACTTTGGGCAGTGGTCACACCCATAGTCCCAGGGAACACAGGGCAGGTAGGGAAGGATGACCCCTATGGCAAGCACGGTGTTGTCTCAGCTCATCCGACAGCAATTCTGCGGGAGGTGGTGTTAGAAACCTTGTTTGCGGGGAAGTGCTAGCCAGGCAGGCAGCAGTTGAGTAATTTGCCTAATATTTCATGCTCAGGATTATTTTTCTGGTCAAGGTAACTAGAAAACAAAAACTTTAAAAGCAAATGCCAATGAATTCCACCCCAAGACTTGAGTTGTAAGTCCAGCGTTGCAACTAACAGTGCCATCTTGAGTTTCTGCGTGTTAGGGGTTCAGCTGTGTCTCTCAAAAAGTAAACTGAAGTCCTAAACCTCAGATCACAACCATATTTGGAAATAGAGTTGTTGCAGGTGTGATCAGCTAAGATGAGATCACACTTGAGATGAGGCTCTAGTTCACTGTGACCGTGTCTTTGTGAGAGCAGAGAAACTGCCACGTGATGACACAGGCAGAGGCTACGGTGCGGCAGCTGCAAGCCAAGGAACACCGACATCGCCGGCAAATACCGGACTCTGGGAGATGAAAGAAGGATTCTTCCCTGGAGCCCCTGGAAGGAGCACAGCTGTGCCCACACCTTGATTTCAGACTTGCTGCCTCCAGAACCGAGAGAGGATAAATTTCTGTTGTTTCCAGGTACACAGTGTGTGGCAGTCTGTTATGGTAGTCACAGGAAATGAATACACTGGGTTTCAGTTGCTTGGGTTTTAAAATCCTGCTATTAATATCTCACATACCCGCATCACAGTGATGGGAGGCGTGAGGGTCAGAAAAGCCATCCTGTAAATTGACTTGATGTGTGAGTATTACGTGTACATCTTAAAGATGAAAGTAAAAAAAAAAAA